>PITA01023021.1:0-29048 GCA_004023965.1 Spilogale gracilis
CTGAGGGTACTTGTTTAAAACAAAGACTATCAGATGGGAGGTGGGTGGAGTGATGAGTGAAATAAGTGAAGGGTGTTAAGAGTACACTTGTGATAAGCACTGAAGATAATTTATAGAATTGTTGAATCACTATATTATATACCTGAAACTGATATAATATATGTTAACTATATTGGAATTAAAATTAATCTCAGGAAACAAACTGAGGGTTGCTGGGGATTGGGGGGAGGGATAGGGTAACTGGGTTATGGACATTGGGGAGGGTATGTTCTATGGTGAATGCTGTGAATTGTGTAAGACTGATGATTTACAGGCCTGTACCCCTGAGGCAAATAATACATTATATATTAATAATTGTTAAAAAACTAATTTTAAAAATACTAAAAAATGAAATATCTTGAAACAAAGAAAAATGGAGCACAACATACCAAACACAATAGGATGCTTCAAAAGCAACCCATGAGGGAATTTTATAGTAATAAATATCTACACTAAAAAACAGATAAGTGCTCTAATAAATAAATTCACCTTATACCTCAAGGAACTACAAGGAGAACAAGCTAAGTGCAAAGTTAACAGAAGGAAGGAAATAACAAAAATCAAGGTGGAAATAAATAAAATAAAGACAAAGAATACAATAGAAAATATTACTAAAGAGCAGACTTTTTGAAAAGATAAACAAAACTGACAAACATTAGAAGCCTCAAAAAAATAAAAAAGAAGAGGCATGACACCTGATGCCATAGAAATACATAGAATGGGGACACCAGGGTGGTTCAGTTGGTTAAGAGTCTGCATTCAGCTCAGGTCGTGATCTCAGAGTCCTAAGATGGAGCCCTGCTTTGGGCTCTGTGCTCAGTGGGGAGCCTGCTTCTCCACCTTACTCTCTCTCTCTCTCTCTGTGCCATCTTTCTCTCTCTTGCTATCTCTTTCTCACATATACAAATAAAAATATTTTTTAAAAATACATATAATTATAAGAGACTACAATGAATAATAGCTATATGCCAACAAATTGCTTAATCGAAAATATGAACAAATTATTAGAAACATATGAGACCTCTAATACTATGTTGAGCAACAGTGGTGATACTGGACATCCCTGTTGTCTTCCTGACCTTAGGGGAAAAACTTTCAGTTTTTCCGCATTGAGAATGATAATTGCAATGGGCTTTTTGTAAATGGCTTTTGTGATAATGAGGTATATTCCCTCTGTCCCTACACTGTGGAGAGTTTTAATCAAGAAAGATGCTGTATTTTGTCAAATGCTTTTTCTGCATCAATTGAGAGAACCATATGATTCTTGTCCTTTCTTTTATTAATGGGATGTATCACATTGATTGATTTGTGAATGTTGAACCACCTTTGTAGTCCAGGAATAAATTCCACTTGATCCTTGTGAATAATCCTTTTAATGTTGGATCTTATGGGATAGTATCTTGGTATTTTGACATCCATGTTCGTCAAGGATATAATTCTCCATAATTCCATAATTATGGAATTAATTCTTTTTGATGGGGTCCCCCCTTTTTGGGGAATCAAGATAATGCTGACCTTGCAGAATGAGTTTGGAAGTTTTCCTTCCATTTCTATTTTTTGAAACAGTTTCAGTATAATAGGTATTGTTTCTTTAAATGTTTGGTAGAATTCCCCTGGAAAATCCTCTGGCCCTGGACTCTTGTTTTAAATATAAATGTATCAAGTCAATACCTTATACACCTTGAACTTATAGAATGGTATATGTGAATTATAACTCAATTGTTTAAAAAATGCCTAATTACAAATAATTCTGAGAGTTTTCTCTAATTCATAACTACTCACTTTCCTAGAATAATAATCTCAATAACCTATTAATTTGCTATGAATAACTTAGTTTTATTTTTCAGTGTTGATCTTTCATTTTTCACATATTAAAATACTTTACAATTTGGGTACTTTTCTTAAATAAGTACATTTCTTAATAAGTACATTCTTTTTTTTTTTTTAATAAGTACATTCTTAAGTACATTTCTTAATAAGTACATTTTTTAAGCTATCCAGAGAAAATGTAGCAATTACTATTTAGCAACAGAACTGATCCAATTATGTATGTATAACCAGGGGAAAGAATAGATATTTATTATTTGAAATATAATATAAATATAACATATGATATATACACACACATACACACACACCACATATATAATATGTATATTTTTCAATATCTTATAAATATTTTTTAATATTTTAGAATAAAATATTGAATGTTTATTAAAAAACCTTGAAATTTTCTCATTTCATTCCAAAATTTCATTCTGAAATTTAATAAAGATAGTTGATTCGCTATCTCTGTTTTTATCTACTAAAATATATTTATAAAAGCAGAGTACTTATAATAGTTTATGAACCCTGCTATTATTCCAGAAGTTCCCCCTTTCTCTTCATGTTAAAACTACTTAACAACAAGGAGAACTTCTTCCGTATTCTGGATTTTCCTTTCTTATTTCTTTGTTTCCATAGTGTTTTAACATAGAGTTTTCTTAGTTCCCTTGATACCAGCTTTCAAAAGCAATAGAATATGAAATTATTTTAAACTTCATGCTTTTAATGTCTTCTACAAGTGAGCTGTGTACGTTAGAGAAAAAAAAAAAATCTGTCTCCACACCTTCTCATCTTTTCCAGATCCAAATTTATCAAACCCAGGACTTTATTATACAATATATGGCGTGAGATGCTATTTACTGTCAATTATTAAGTGGAGTGTGTGGAATGGATTAGAATGTGGCCAGAAGACACATTTAACATGTAAATATAAACAGTACTACTCTGTGATATAAACAGGTGAAGGTGTTCCACAAGGGGGCTCTATAAAACAGTAGGGGCAGCACTTTGAAGTTAAAGAAGTTACAGAAGAAATTCCTTGGTCTGGACTATTTTTAGTAAGTATGGTATTGTTAATTCAGTTTTTATTTATTTATTTTTTTTAAAGATTTTATTTATTTATTTGACAGAGAGAAACACAGTGAGAAAGGGAACACAAGCAGGGGGAGTGAGAGAGGGAGAAGCAGGCTTCAGGCTGAGCAGAGAGCCCAACCTGGGGCTCACTCCTGGTCTCCAGGATCATGACCTGAGCCAAAGGCAGTCACTCAACCAACTGAGCTACCCAGGTGCCCCCATTCAGTTTTTAATAGAAAATAGAATTTTGTTTTTAAACATATGATTCCTTACTTTTTGGTCCAAAATTAAATTAAATCAGCTGGAGAGCTGATTCATTTATTCTGATGTATTCTTGTTCTTTCTTTTGACCAAGAATTTAATTTCTAAGATGCCAGAGCTTTGACAGATGGAGAACTGTTGTAGGCCTTATAACAATTTCTGTGCTATTTGATTTCAAACTGTAAAAGTATTAATTTGATTAAATTAATTTTACATAACATTTCCTATTACTAATATATGATAAAAGTACTGTATCTTCTGCTATATTTATTAAATAGAGAAAAGAAACTATTCAGTATGTGGCTAATGTGTAACTGGCTAAGTATTTGGAAAAATAAAGTTAGATTCTTACCTCATCTTATCAAAATGGATTCTAACTGAAATAAAAAATTACATATGGAAATTAAACTATAAAATACAGGGGAACATATTTAAGGAAAAGAGCATTTTTTTTCCACATAATACTTAAGGTTAAAATGGGAAATCAAGATCAACAGAATTAAATAAATAACAATTTAGAAATCTGTATATTACACATAGATCACAGGTAAAACAAAAACTATAAAAGCATCTGAATACTATAAGACAAAAAATTACCAATCTTCTGGAGAATGAACTTTTTAAAAAAAATCAATAGGGAATGTTGAGCATCTTTGCAGACACCTAGACAAAATTTTAGAAGAGCTAATTTAGATGATAATAAATTAAATTACACATAAATAGAGAAAATTATTTTTTCTGGAATATTTGAAATTTAAAAAATTAGTAAGATAATTAGATTCCATTTGTTGCTTCTGGAAGTATAAATGATTCCTCGTTTTGATACGGGTTGTAAGTTTTGAATTATTTTCCATGAAATATACATACAAAAGAACACATAAGATGAACACTGATGATTTAAAGTACAAATTAGTGGGGCGCCTGGTGGCTCAGTTGGTTAAGCGGCTGCCTTCGGCTCAGGTCATGATCCCGGAGACCCGGGATCGAATCCCACATCGGGCTTCCTGCTGGGCGGGAAGCCTGCTTCTTCCTCTCTCACTCCCCCCGCTCGTGTTCCCTCTCTGGCTGTGTTTCTCTCTGTCGAATAAATAAAATCTTAAAAATAAAATAAAATAAAATAAAATAAAGTACAAATTAGCAACAGTCTACCCATTATCCAGTTTAAGAAACAGAAAAAAAAAAAGATAGCAAGGACATAAAGTTTGCACATTATCATTTTTATAGGTAATGCCCATTTTTTCTCCAAAGTGGATATTGTGATTTGTATTTTATTAGCTATGGCTGAGTTGCTATTGCCTCACATCTTAATGACTTTTAACTCTTGTTTTTTTCTTTAAAACTATCTGACATTTTGCCAATTAAGTGTATATATAGTGCACTCTATCTCATTTTTATCTTGGTTTGCATTTTTGTGATTATAAATGATGTGGGTATCTTCCTAGAATTTGGAGTCGTTTGTGTTTGCTCTTCTGTAAAATGTCTACTTGTTTCCTTTGGTCATTTTTCTAATAGTCTATTATTACTATTATTTATTAATGTTCTCAGTATCAAATGGATCCTAATCTGTGTCAGTTATATACTTTCCAAATATCTCCACATTTTGTGGCTTTTCTTATCACTTTCTTCATAATATGTTTCTAAGAACAGTAATTATTAATGTTGTCTAATTTTTCAAATATTCCCTTTACTATTTGAAAAGTCAGTACATCATAGATAATCTGTTACCTAATCTGAAGTCATAACAGCAGAATCAGGCCAAGTTGGATAACATAATTATTTACTATGTCATGGACCTATATCCATAATTTATTTTTTACATATTTGTTCTTTGCAATTATTTTTTGGTAAGATCATGAGCATGGTAAATAGTCAAATTAGGTAATTTGGACCAATGCTTCTTCTGAGAATAAATAGTAAAATTGGAAAAATATTTTTAAAAAATAATATGACTTGGAAAACACTAGAGAACTACAAGGAAATGAACTATTGCAGAGTCAAGATCCAAGGAAGAAATTCCAGAGAGGTGATATTTGGCATCACTTTTCTGTAGTGCATTACCAGTTCCATGGGAAGAATCTGAGAACAAAGCAGAGCTTTCCAGTAGGGCCAGAGCCTACCATGAAGGAGGGTGGAGGGTGCTGACAAACTCGCTTTGGGGATTCTGTTTCAAATCCACCTGCAAGTTCTGTAAGTACTACCTCCAAAACCAAATAAGTCATTTTTAAGTATAATTAAAATCGAATATCTCCCTATTTAAAATCTCTAAAGACTTTTCCTTGTGTGTGAAATAAAATCCAAGCCCCATCCTTTCTGTCTCCCCATAGAAAGTTCCTAATGCTTTTCCCCCAGATTTTCACAGGGTTATTTTCATTTTCACCTTCAGATCTGAGTTCACATTTTGCCTTCTCTGAGAATTTCCCAACCACCCAATCATCCATCAAATGTCGTTGACATCGTCATAGCATGGATCACTCTCTGAAACCGCTTTATTCAGCATCTCACTTCAACTCCAGGAGGGACCTTGGCTGCCCTTTTTTTTTTCTCCCTCCGTCCCTCCTCTCCTCTCGTTGACTGCCCTTATTCACTGTTGTGCACGTTGTGCTAACACAATAGCTGGGGTGACATGCACTGAGTAAACATACATGGAACAGCATATTGATGTTTGTTGCACAAGTGTTGGCTCTCCAAGCCCCTCTAAGCAGTACAACAACAGAGAATTGAAAAGTTTTGTTTCCCCACACAGGTCACAAATATTTCTTCTTCCTTTATCAACGAGGGCCTCTGTATTTTATATTTACCAGTTTGGTGAGCTCCATGAAAATAGATTTGTTCTGAGAAAATCTAAGAATATAGTCACAGATATCTCACCCACATCCTAATCTGTGTCATTCTTATTAAAAAAAATCCAAGTGTGCACTGCTGCAGAGGTCAGGGAGACAGGAATCACATGGAAGAACAGGTCCCAGGTCACCAACAATCACACCACTAGTCCACACATTCTGATCCCTGAGATGTTGCTTATGAGGGCTTTACTCTTGAGCAGAGGTGGAGATGGGTACTTTTCTATCTAGAATCATCTTGGTGCTGCATGCCTTGTTATTGTCCCAATCTTTATCTCAAACTAAAATTAAATACCATCTGTTAATGCATGAATTTTGTTTCTGCAAAATTCATGTTGAAGCCTTAACCCCCAGTAACCCCCAGACCTCAGACTGTGACTGTATTTGGAGAAGGGGTCTTTAAGGAGGTAATGAAGTTAAAATGAGGCCCTTAAAGTAGACCCTAATCTTCTCTGACTGGTATCTTGAGAGGAGAAAATGAAGACATGAACATGGACAGAAGGAAGACCCTCTGAGGACATAGGTAGAAGAGACCATCTACAAGCCAAGGAGAGGGGCCTGAGAAAAAACAAACCCTACTGACACCTTGATCTTGGACTTGTGACCTCCAAAACTGTGAGAAAATAAGTGTCTGCTGTTTAGGCCACCTAGTGTGTGGTACTTTGTTACACAGCCCTAGCAGACTAATATAGCCTCTCAGTAGCTAAGCAGGGCCCAACTTTACAGCTCAGTTTTGCAGAGATCTCCTGGTATCATTCCACTTTACTTCTCTTGAAACGTATTGGTGCCTTCTTACTGCAAAGTGTCTATGCTTAGTTTACCGGTGGCTCCACCTGAGATCTGTTGATGAACAGACAACAACACAAATGTTACAGAGAATATCACATAAATCTGAACATTCATATTTTCATATCTGATTTTTGTCTTCAAAATATGTTTTTCCAATTAAATGATTCAATCAATACTCCTAAAAATTTACATTGTAAACTTTAAATAAGCACATTTTTGAAGACATGAACCTTTCCAACCAGTGCAAAATATTCCAAACAAATCTCTTTGCCCATAATATTTTTATTTCTATATTAAAATTTAATTTTTCTAAAATCATATTGTCGTTTTTTGTTGTTGTTGTTGTTGTTTACAACCAGATGTTGCTTCTTGTTTGTGTTTTCAAGTCAGTAACACATGCTCTGCTTTTAGCTGAGCTGGCCCTAGGTTTGTATTGCTTCCCTTCAGGGTTTCCTTGGAATCTAATCTTTCAACTTTGGACTTTTATTGGCACACTTTTCCCCATTACTGTGAATGATGTTCCTGTCTACCTATGATCTTTCTTCAGTGATGTCAAGGCAGTGGAAATTTGTATAAGTTAATGCTCTCCATTAATTTATCAGAATCTCTCCACCTGTTCCCATCTTTCTACTCTAGAATTCAGACTAAAATATTTTTTTAATTTTCTTCTAACAAAATACTTAGGCATTTATTTGACATTAATCACGATTCAAGCACTGTGATACTTTAGGATAGGTATGTTTATTTCCAATTTTCTTGATGAGGAAATCAAGGCTTAGAAATTGAATAATTTTTCAAAGTTCATGTAAGTATTAAGGGCTGGAAATATTATGTAAATACAGGTCTGTCTGATTTAATAACTAAGCTTAAAGCACTTATATAGACTCCTTTCAAAGATTCTTAATCTTGGATTCTATACATGCTAAAAATATGATATATAGTTCTTTCTTTTTTGAGATTTATTTATTTATTTTAGAGAGAGAGTGTATGCATGTAAGAACTGGGGGGGGAGGGGCAGAGGGAAATGTAGAGAGAGAATCCCAAGCAGACTCTCTGCTGAGCAGGGAGGCCAATACAAGTCTCAGTCTCATAATCCTGAGATCAAGAGTCAGATGCTCAACCAATTGAACCACATAGGTGCCCCGATATATAGTTCTTTCTTAAGGAATATTTTTTTCTTATAAGATCAATCCATGCTAATTTGTACAAAATATGAGTAAAAGTATAAAATAAAATTATATAAAAGAAAAGTAAAGTATAAAAGAAAAGGCAATTTTAAGATCATGGCCTAAAAATATTCAATGAATATTTTATGTACATCCACGAAGCATCTCTCTCTATTCCTCTTTCATTTGTTGAGGGAGGGTTTGAGCTTCTGGTGGATATTTTAGGGAGGATCTGGTGAATACTTTATATATAAATGTATCATACTTCATATAGAAACAACGCTTTCCATTTAACAAAGCTATTTCCCATTTTAACATTTTGAAAATACTCAAAAAGTCTCCATAATATTCATAAATGGATAAACTCAAATATAATTTAAAATTTTCTATATCCTTTGTTGGATATGATTCTTGTTTTTGTATGTTAGTAGATTCCTCTTTTTGCCCTTATAAATAATGAATTCAGTAAGTATCTTTGTAGTAAACTTTAAATTTTGTAGTAGGTTTTGATTTATAGAAACATTGAGAAGATACTACAATTTTCATATATTCCACACCTAGTTTTCCTTATTATTCAAATCTTACATTAGTAAGTTACATTTGCCACAATCAGTGAACCAATATTGATATATTATTATTACACAAATTCCATATTTTATTCAGATTTCTTTAGTTTGTTTACAATTTGTTTCCCCCAGGATTCCATCTGACATCCTACATTACATTTAGTCATCATATCATCTCATGTTCCTTTTGATAGTAACAGTTCATCACACTTTACTCATTTCTGACAGTTCTGAGAAGTGTTGGCCAGGTTTTCGCAGAATGTTCCTCAACTGAAATGTAGCTGGTTTTTCCTATTATTAGACTGGGGTTATAAATTTTGGGGCTGAGGACCATTTTTAGCATATCTTTCCAGAGAACATACTATCAACACCACTTACCCTTATTAATGTTGACCTATTTACCTGCGTGAGGTAGGGTTTTCCAGGTGTTTCTACTCCTGTGAAATTCTTTTTCTCCTTTCCATACTGGACACTTGGGAAGGGAGGCAGTGTGTGCAGCCCGCACTGGGGATGGGGAGTTGTACTTAACCTTCTTGAGGACAGAGTACCTATGTAAACTATTTGGAATTATTCTGCACTAGAGATTTGTCTTTTGTCACCCATTTAGTTATTTATGTAATTATTATATAAATATGGGATCATGGTATTTATTTTATACTTTTAGTTATAATCTAAGCTATTTTATGTATGTTATTCACTCAAATTATCCCAGGTTTGTCTATTGGGAGATCTTTCAGTTGATTTCTTTGTTCCTTTCACACATTCCCTCATTGTGTGTGTGTGTGTGTGTGTGTGTGTGTGTGTGTGTGTGTGTGTGTGAGGAGGTGGGGAGAAGCACTTTGTGGCGCTAGGAGATGCTTCAGGCTCATTGTGTTTATTCTCTTCAACAGAAAGTAGTGTCGCAAAGTTGAGTGGAAAGAACCCTTTTCAGTTCAAGGCAGCTTTTCTGAAAATGAAAACATCCAGGAGAACCACAGCTTTAGAAATTTCTTAAGGTGTGGCCTCTCCCTTCTCCTCTGACAGGTTAGAGAAGCATAAAAGATGTTCACTACCTCTCTTGCATTTCCACATTATAATGATTCCAGATCCCTGATGATGCCTTGAAAATCAAAGTCTTGTGGCATGAAAAACAAGAAAGAGAAACCACGCTAAAGTGGACGTAGGAGGCTAGAACGGATGACTGGAGGGGGAACAGCACAATTCAGCATCAGCTACAGGAGGAAGTGTCAGTTACAGACCTCAACAGAAGAATCAGCAACAGGAAAGACTCATCAATTCCAGGTTCCAACGGGAAAAGATGTACACTGGCTCTCCTACAAGAAATCCACAAACTCTGCAACTCAGTCAATGAGAAACAGGTATCACCCTGAATTCTTGCTTTTTCCAACAGAATATCATTCAAAACAGTCCCACCCAACTTCCTCCTTTTCCATAAAATAATGTTCCTCTCCTTTATTTGTTAGACTTGCCTTTGGTTTTGCCATAGCTTGTGTGTCCTGAATTGCAATTCTCCCTTATTCCTGAATAAATCCATTTTTTTTTCTGGGAAAATAACTGACAGTTTTATTTTTAAGCTTATCAGTGGTGACAGAAGTGTATTCAGGAGGGTTCTACTTTGGGGTGAATCAATACCTTTCTGTATTAATATGCTACAGAAGCATTTGCAAGTTTCACACAGTTCAGAACCTGCTGGGTGAGAAAGCCACACCTAAAAATAGGCTTTTAAGCCTATCTGTATGTCAAGCAACCACTGCCCTTCCTGGTTCCTTTAATGACCAGCTCTTGGGCTGGGGAGTACTTAATAGCAGGAAATCTAAACTCAGTTTAATACAAAATGAGATAACAAATGTTGTTAGCTTTTAGTGCGTGTTTCCTAAAAGAAAATGAGACTTTTGCAAAAACAGACAAGCAGACAATTTTCCAAAGGGCCTGATAACCATGTGATGTGCCCTCATGCAGTGACTTTGGGCTACCGCTTTGGGTTTCTCCAACCCATGAAAGGAGCTTGAAAAATGGACTAAGAGATGTTGAATTAAATTAAATATCACTGAAGATAAAGATGAGAATGACATGATTCTTGAAGACATGAATCTCTTATATATGAATGTATGTGTATATATATATATATATACATATGAGATTTTATTTATTTATATATATACATATGAGATTTTATTTATTTATATATATATATATACATATGAGATTTTATTTATTTATTTGACAGAGAGAGACACAATGAGAGAGGGAACACAAGCAGGGGGAGCGAGAGAGGGAGAAGCAGGCTTCCCGCAGAGCAGGGAGCCAGATGCGGGGCTCCATCCCGATCCCGGGATCATGACCTGAGCCGAAGGCAGTTGCTTAACTGACTGAGCCACCCAGGGGCCCCAGAAATTTCTTATATTGACAGTGCAAGATAGAAATTTGTTTTTCTCAATCCCCATGTCTCCCTAATGTCCTGGAAAAGACAAGTTTTTGGAGAAGTCCCCTCCAAGCAGTTGTGGCTTCCTGAGAATTGATACATAAATAAAGATATTTCACAAGTGTTTTGGCCTCTTTAAAATTCATACTTTTTATCTATCTTTCAACTGAAGAGTTGTTAATAGCATTTCAAACTCTAAAATTGGAAGTGTCCTCAAAAATGCTTTAAAATTTAAATGTAAAATAACTGTAGTAAAATATTATTTAAGCTTTAAAAATAAAAAGCCAGTGGCTAAGGAGTTAAAATTGTGGTATCTCTCCCACTTTAATGATCTCTTTCTTTCCTTTCTGGTCCTTACCAGGGAGAGATCAGGTGTGGGGACACTGGGACAGGGGGCAGAGTATGCATCTAAGCCATCTGTCAACTTAACCCGGCTGAGGACCAGGAGGAAACAGAAGTACAGTGTGTCCCTCTGAAAAGTCCAGTGTTCCCTTCACTGTCAGAAAGGATGTGAACATCAGTTGTGCCTTCTTCAGCTCAAAAGGGGCACTGGATGTTGTGTCTGCTTCCATCCTCAATTGCAAGCATATTATTATTTCCAGGTTATCCAGAAACTTCATTTTTGAATTGTTTACAAATAGAATTTAAGCTACCTATCCCCCCAAAGCTATTTATTCTGAAACAACTATTTTAACTTTGAAGATTATTTGCAAAATTTATATTTTATTCTCAGGCTGACCATGGAAGTTATACATCTCATAAGCCATTTTTGGAGGAACAATAACAGGTTAAATCATATTATCAGACATTTAGAGATTGCATTTTTCACCCGATACATAACCAGTTCTATTTTTACCTCAACTTAACTGTTGAAATACATTGACTGTCTTTTATGGTAGAACCTTGACAACCACTAAGGCCACTTAGTGCAAGCTGTCACGCTGTGACACCCCAGAGCTGAGGCTGCTAATTCTCTGGCATGTTTTACTGACAGAACACACATTATTTATCAGTCAGTGCAAGTGACACACACTCAAAGCACGGGGGAAAGTTGATTGTGCCTTTGTTGACAAATCATTTACCCATGTTAAGCTTGAAAATTTTAATTATGCATGATTAAATGCAATTCCACTCTTTGTAATTTGCATGTTTATACCCTTTCAGAGTTAAAATAATATGTATGTGTATATATAGCAACAGGAGAGAGAACTTCTAATGCAAATAAGAAATCCAATGGAATATATATGAGTTACACATTTAATAGCAAACATTAGACTCCTCTGCTTAGGGAAAATTAATATACAAAGTATTTTATATTAAAAAGGATACCCTCTGTTCAAAATGTGTCAGCAGTTTTCAAACATTGCAGTGGACAACAGCTGTGTCTACTGTCTATAGTTTAGATTAGGTAGATGCTTGCTTTCCTTATGATGACCTCTCACGATATGATAGTTCATTCAGTTTTTTCAGTTACAGAATTTTTCTGCAAAAATTCAACCTTTTTACTGATTCTGAAATTCTGAAATTAGACCAGAATCAAAACTTAAGTTTACATATTAAATGGTATATGTAATGGCATGAAAGGTAACCAAATGTTCATAAAAATAAAATATAAAATTCTGATTCCCCTTTAAATGGGATCTTAAATCAAACAAACTTGCTTGTATTTAATACAATTCAGGGTATGTTTCTGTTTAGAGATATATGTAGACAGAGAAGGCAGAATACCAAAGAGAAGTGAATATTAGTCTCATACTGAACAGAAAAAAATATATATATTCCCTAAGCTTGGTTTCTGCTTTAAGAAGTTTTCTAGTAACTTATTGAGGAACTCACATTGTGAAAATTACTGTCTGGCTCAGACTTCCACAATTTTGGGAGTTTGTGTAACTCAGTCTTACTGTACTTCGTTTCTTACCCACTAACCAGGGGGAGTACTCAATACCCAATTTCTACTCAGCTCACAAGGATAAAGTCAGCGTCAAAGTGATTTGGACCTCGTTGTATTCATACATGTTTATTGTTTTTGAGGCTTTGAAAATTGGATCAGCATGAAGGAGATGGCTCACATTCTTATGTTCAATCAATCTGAACTTGTCCTTAAGGAACATTCCTACCATCAAATGAGAAGAAAAGGTGGGTTTGTCATGACTGGTGGTGGAAACAAATTTTGCTAGCTGGTTAGTGGGAAATGTGGGGGCTGTGTGGCAGCATGCATTGGACAGAAAGACACACCTGGAAATGGCAGTTCTGCTCTAGTTTTGCAAAAAATGTCTTTAAACACGTATCGTGTCTTTTTCACTGAGATAATCTATTTACCACAGTGTAAATGTTATGATTAGCATATAGTAAATTAAGTCTTTTTTTTTAAGATTTTATTTATTTATTTGACAGAGAGAAACACAGAGAAGGAACACAAGCAGGGCGGAGTGAGAGAGGGAGAAGCAGGCTTCCTGCTCAGCAGGGAGCCCGATGTGGGGATCCATCTGGGGACTCCAGGATCATGACCTGAGCCGAAGGCAGTCACTTAACTAACTGAGCCACCCAGGCGCCCCTTAAATTAAGTTCTTAATGAGAGTTTGTGAACATAGGTAAGAAAAAAATATGACTTCTAATTGATATTTATCAGTTTCTTCAATTATGAATGTAGATTAAAAAAACAAAGCTTTGGATGTACCAGTAGAACCCATAGCCATGGGGCACCTGGGTAGCTCAGTTAGTTAAGCCGCCAACTCTTGATTTCAGCTCAGGTCATTATCTCAGGGTCCTGGGACTGAGTCCTGGGTTGGGCTCTACACTCTCCACACTCAGTCAGCATGGTTGTTCATGCTTGTTCTGTTCCCTCTGCTCTTCCTGCTCCTGCTCTCTCTCCAATAAATAAATAAAATCTTAAAAAAAATAAAAGAACCCACAGCTATTTTAAATATTTTAATATTTATATACAATTATTATTACAGGTAACTCAGAAGTATTATTTTGCTTATCACTCTAATTATGGTGTTTATTAAATTAAGGGGGGCTTATTACGTCAGGGTACTTATTAGTCCCACTGCTAAGTCTTAACTTAAGGTGATTCATATAATTTATAATGATATTTCAATATAATTTTTTTATTTGTACTTTTATATATCTTACTTTATGTATTTACATGATTCTTCTGAGAAGAGGTAAAAAGGCTCATTTTGCCAGAGAAAAACAGACAAAGTAAAAGAACTTTATTGTGACATGGTTTTCAGTGGCAGGGCAGAAAGTAAAGGCATTTCAGTTTCCTGAAACTCTGACACCCCTCAGGAGAGGAGCCTAAAAGAGAGATAGTCCAGACTAAGGTGGGATGGGAAAGAAAGAGGCTTTATTACAGCAAGGACCATGCTTTTTTTGATGATGTCCTGCAGGAAGTTGGCATGTCCTCTGAAGGAGGACATTTAAAAGATGAAGTTTACCCAGAAAAGCTGTACCCTGGCACTGGACCTCCCAGAATATATAAAGATGACTAATCCAGCTTGTCTTAGGTTAGTGGAGCCCCCAACTTCAAAGGAATATATGGACTTGGCCAGAAGCACAATCAGTGGTGACCATGATGGATTAAAGCCTATACCCTTGTTTTCCGTACAACTGAAAAAATAACCTAATACCAGCTCAGATAATTGTTCAACCTTGAGAAAAGACACATAGCTCAAAAATGATCATAATTGGATTTACTGCCATTGCAGCAAAATGTTGGCATAGACTCAAATTTACTTGGATCTTAAGAAAAATAAATATTTTACCCACATTCAAGTTTAGAAATACATTATAAGTATATAATGTGTTCTATATAGAGACATATACATATAAATATATACATCATACACTTATTACATTATTATATTTATTTTATTTTTTTAAAGATTTTATTTATTTATTTGACAGAGAGAAACACAGAGAGGGAACACAGCAGGGGAGTGATAAAGAAACAGGCTTCCCACCAAGTAGGGAGCCTGATGCAGGGCTCGATCCCAGGACTCCAGGATCATGACCCGAGCTGAAGGCAGACACTAAATGACTGAGGCACCCAGGCACCCCTACTTATTTTATTTTATAACATTAATGTTTCTCATTATTATCATTTTGTGAGTATAAGAATATTATTTCAAGTCCGTCTGGAAAGAATGATGAGGCTTAATATTTTTTATAGTTTTTGAAATCTATAATCTGATTTAGAAGATAAGTTTGGGGGAACTATTTATTACAGAAGGAGGCATTTTATACTGAATAATCATAATGACCTCTGAACATGATTTTATGAATATCAACTTTAGTCTTTCATTAACAAGTAATTGTAATATGTGTACTATAGAACACAGTGGACATTATTTGAAGCAACAAAACTACAGCCATGGACAAGAGGTAATTCTAAATTCGTAGTGCCAGGAGGAAGATAGCTGAATGATCACATAACGTTAGCTAATGGTAAGTGCTACAAGGGAGAGGATTGGAGAATGTAATAGACACTGGTGAGTAGTTAGGCTATTTTTGCTGGGTGGTGAGGAAAAACTGTCTAAGGAGTTGGCATTTATTCCAGGACATGAACATTGAGAAGCAGCTAATCACAAGGAAGAGCTGGAGGCTCAGCGACTGGAGGATCCAGAGTCTTCTGGGGAGTAGTGTAGCATTGCAAGGATGGAGATGTGTTTCTTAATATACTGGAAAAGAACAAAAAAAAATAAAGGTGCAAGCAACCATAACAAGAATTTTGGCTTTTTTGTGTGACACTACTGCTTCAAGGAATGTGGTTAACATTTGGCAAAGATCACTGTGAATGCTGTTTTGAGGTTGAATGCAGAGGGAACAGTAGGCGTTCAAGACGACAGAGGCTTGTGCCATGTTAACAACAAAAAGAGGGAAGGGGGGACAATTAGAGCTATGCTTTGTCGGTTGCTCTAACAGGGCTTGTTGGAGAAAGGAATTTAGGAGAAAAGATAGAGTAATTGTATAATTTACTATCCAAACCAGAATGCTTTTGAGAGTAAAAGGCAGTGATTTGTAATAAGCCAGGACAAGCGATGTTAGCCAGGATTGTCCTGAATTAATCAGGACACATATTTATCCCAGATTTAAGAAAGAAGAGTCACAAGACTAGAACTGAGGTTTTGGCCTTGTGACTATGTAGAAAGTGGTGTGCTTATTAAGAGGAACAGCAAAACTCATAGCAGGACGAATTGGGGAGAAGAAATCAACTAGTCTGTATTAGACGTTAAATCTTAGAAACCTAATTTTTTTTTTAACTACTAGAATCTAAGTAGGGATTTAGGAGTTAAATAAAATACCCCTTAAAATACCACAGGAAGTTTTGCTAAATTTTGTTCATCAATTTTCCAAAACAAGTAGGCTGCACTTCATAATGTTATATTCCAAATTTGCTGGGAAAAAAAATCAGTGAACCAATTTATTTCATAAGAGGTTTTGTTAAGAAATTGATGTTAGCATCGAATGTTATCATCAAATATTTCAAATTGTTCCCTTTATGCTATTCCTATTCCTTTATAATTTGTTTACATAAGCCAAGGCTCATCATTTCAAAATCAGAATAATGAGCACAAAGTATAATGACTCTTAAGATTGAATTTTTTTGAGACTCCTATGATACTTGTAAACCCTTTCAATAGTAGCACTTATCTTTTGAAGATAATTAGTCACAGCTACTCTTCAAGAGATGGGCACAAAATTGAGAAAAATGTACCAAATCAAGAAAAAAATATATATATATATTGCTTAATACACTCTGCTATGAATTGGGCACATAAATTCTAGATTAAGGCTGTGTTACATCCTGTGACAATGGTTTCCAAATCTAGACTGTGCATCCCAGGGATACACAGAATGATTATTTGTTATAGCAAATATGTGTATATTCCTTCTACCTATCTGTAAACATTTTATTATTAGCAAAATATACTGGTTTACAGTAGTACATTTATAAAATAGAAACATATAAAATCAGTGCTCAGGAAATATTTTATTGATACAACTATCAGAAATGTATGGGGTAGGGTCATTATCATAGGGCACCACTGAAAATAGAACATATTTTCACTCATTTGGACTTTTTTTACTTGATGAAATGGGCTCTGAATTTGGCCAATTGACATTTGTCTGGGCTCACACCCACCCTAAAAATTTCTAGGTTGCTCAGTGTTTCCTGTTCTCACCTAAGGGAAAGTCCCAAATCTGACTGGCCAAGAATTTCACATTACCTTAAGCAAATCACTTTTTCTATCTTAATCTTCTTAACTGTGAAACCAGAAATTTGGAATTAATACTTTGTTGAGTTACAGCATGAGTGAATAAATGATGGACATAAGAATGAAACTTGTACTTAGGTTCCATCAATATGAGACAAATTAACCCGAGAAAAACACCAGTTTTATCACATGCAGACGGAGGTCCATTTTGAACATGAAACCTAAAGAAATGACTAAGGAAGGCAGTTTTTATTCACTTTAGAAAAGAAGACAAATTTCTGAGGAACTGACAGGACAAAGGAAACAGATATTTGGGAGTTTTAATTTTTAAAGAATTTGCAATTTAATTTCAGAAGAATTCTAAATAGAATTTGGGCTGGAGTAGTAGATTAGAAAAAAGTAATGGGGTATGTATATATAACTTTTTTAGTCCCTAACTCTGGTGCTACAGAGATTTCTCACTTCGTAGGACAGGGAGGGCATTTATCATATAGGAGGTGTGTTTCCTGCTTTAAGGGAGCAGAAGAGGGTCCTTGCACCAGCTGTTTCTTAAGTAAATTTCATTTAAAATAATCAGTATGTCCCCAATGTTTATAGCAGCAATGCCCACAAGAGAGAAACTAAAGAAAGAGCCCAGATGTCCATCAATAGATGAATGGATAAAGAAGATGTGGGATATGTGTACAGTGGAATATTATGCAGCCATCAAAATGAAATCTTGCCATTTGCAACAATGTGCATGGAACTAGAAGGTATTATGCTAAATGAAATAAGTCCATCAGAGAAAGACAATTATCATATGATCTCACTGATAGGTGGAATTTAGGAAACAGAACAGGATCATAGAGGAAGAGAGGAAGTAATATAACAAGAAGAAAGCAGAGAGGGAGACAAACCATTAGAGACTCACAATCATAGGAAACAAACTGAGGGTTGCTAGAGGGGAAGGGGGGGACAGGGTAAGTAGGTGAAGGACATTCAGGAGAGCATGTGATGTAATGAGCACTGGGTGTTATATAAGGCTGATGAATCACAGACCTGTACCCCTGAGACCAATAACACATTATACATTGACTAATTGAATTAAAATTTTAAAATGTCAAAAATAAAACAATTATTATGATAAAGCTGCATATTTGGGGGCAGACTGCCTTTGGCATTCACTTTCTCTCAGATGCTCATCTTCAAAGCTCTGAAGCAGGAGGAAGAAACTTTGCAAATATGTCTACACGTTACACATAATTTAACAGTAAATCATAAATGACAGCATTAAACTGGACAATAGGTGCACACAGAGAAAATGTAAATCATGATAGGCCACAATGTGGTAGAGTTATTTTCTCTTTCCAAGACTTATGGGAGAAGGGATGGAAAAGATAAGTTAAATTCATTAGTTCATTTTCATGGAGAGAATAATTTTTAAAAACACTGGAAAATTTTACTCAATGGATTTTCAATTTAATGTTGGATAAATGTCAGAAACTATATATTTGTATACCTTCTGGGATTCCCCTTAAATTAAAGGATTTTGGAAAATAATTATAAATGTAATATTTGCAACCTTAGCTTATCTTGTCTTATGGCATCCAAACTAATAAATCAAATAGATGAATAAAACCCTGGAATCATAAATTTTAATAGAGTAAGCTTGTGCAAAAACAATAATGTCTACCAAAACTGTATTTACAAGTCATGGTTGCAACTATATTTTCATAACATAATTTATGAAATCATAATGAAATACATACTTCATAATATGATTACAAAACTAACTAAGGAGGCATTACTCTATTTTATGGAAAATAAAGTCATTTAAATGAATTTCAATTTTCATTTCAAATGTCATAACTCTTTCTATAATTTATCAAAAACGCCACATTCCTGTCTCTATGATTTGTTAAAAATGCCATCTTCCAGTCTCCAGTAAATTTGTACATCTATATTTCATTGCCAAGTATCATTAGTTGAAAAATATCTCTAAGGACTACTTTTCATTGAAAAATCTCTTCCTGACATTTACTATGTAATACTTGTAATATATAACTAATACTTGATAAATCAGTGTGTTTCCATATAGCATTTACAGAACAACTAATCCAGGTAAAAC
Organism: Spilogale gracilis; assembly: GCA_004023965.1. Taxonomy (NCBI): domain Eukaryota; kingdom Metazoa; phylum Chordata; class Mammalia; order Carnivora; family Mephitidae; genus Spilogale; species Spilogale gracilis. Next base: position 19,310 of record PITA01023021.1, read on the forward strand.
TTGCAAAATGTGTTCAGTCACTATGCTTGCCACTAAATCACCATAAAGAGAAGCAACAGTAGCCCCCAGATTTCCCTAGAATGCCAGGAGGTAGGATGCTGGATATTGTAATAACATTGTTAGAATGGGAAAAGCCAGAAATATGGGTTAAAGCATATGACAAGTTACAAATTATCTGGGAGGAAATATTGAGAAAAGTTTAAAAAAGTTCTTCCTGATAAGAACTAGTTTTCATGTGATGATCAGATAAGAAATCATAATCTGTAGGAGGCAGATAAGAAGTTGATGGGCACAGTATACGAAGGAGTGAACCATCCCAAGTTCTTATCAGAGATGGTAGCCCATGCTCTGCCAGTCAGTGTGAGTACACCTGAAGACCTTCCAAATGCTTTCCCACTTACACAATTAGTCTGGTGAGAGAACAATGATCCCAGGCTGTAAGGAACATAAGCATTAAGTGTGTCATGGATCTGAGCTCTGTTGTACATTTCTGGAGATTTTTCATTCTTTGCCAAGTGCCTGCAGGCTAATGGAACCAATTGGATAACTTCTATAGTGTGGTTTGGGACTTCTTTACTGACAGTGTATCTCACTTTTCAATTCAAATTGGATTCTCATTTTTTCAAAGTTTGTCTGAGCTGCCTAATGTCCCTTAATATGTTCCTATTCTATTTAAATTACTTGAAACTTTACTCCTATTTGTGGAGCAGGTGTGGTAGGAGGCCTATGGAGACAGCGGTGTATAGAGTATGAAAGCTTCCTAAAGACAGCTGGAGCCATGGTCACCATTAAATGTGTTTGCTGGGGAGCTGCAGGTGAGTTAATGGAGGCCTTATTGTCAGAAAGTGAGGAGGAGGTAATGGAGTTCATACACCCAGTGTGGAAGGAGCAGAGGCATTGGAGCACTACCACACTGGATGTATGTCTTAGTGGACTAGCCCAGAGGCAGCAGAGGTTCTACCCCACTGTGGCCACTACTCTGGACCTCTCTTCAGGGCAAATCCAATCTTACATATTGAAATGTAATGAAAAATAAATGTTTGGTCTCTGTGCCTGATTCCTGCCATACAACTTCTAAAACCCTTGGACTCTCCAGAATAGAGTGCTAAAAGTGTCTTTTTTATGCTACTGAGATGACTGGTGGTTGGGGGCCCTACAACACACCAGGATAGGGGTGGTCACCAGAAAGACTCTGGCTTGATTAGAAGGGTGGGACTTTCAGCCTCACCCCCCTGACTTTAAGGGAGAGGAGAAGAGCTGGAGATTTAATTAATCACACTAATGGTGAATGTTTTAATCAATAATGCCTGCACAATGAAACCTCTGCCAACAGCCCTTACCAATGGAGTTCAGAGTTCTGAGTTGGTGAACACATCCACATGCCAGGAGGGTGGGACACCCCAACACCCTGGGGACAAAAGCTTCTGTGCTTAGGATCCTTCAGGACCTTCAGGATCTCTGTCATCTGGCTGTTCACCCTTTTTAATAAACCTGGAGATACACACACACACACACACACACACACACACACACACACACGCACACACACACATACACACACAAACACACACACACACATACACACACACACACACACTAAGTGGAGCATATTCCTGAGTTCTGTGACTCATCCTAGAGAATTATGAAACCTAAAGAGGGGGTCATGGAAATGGCTGATTTATAGCTGATTGGTCAGAACTACAGTTGGCAGTTTAGGATTTGCAACTGCTGTTTGAAGTTAAGGCAGTTTGTGGGACTAAATCCTTAGTCTCTGGGGTGCATGTTAACTTGGGTGGTTAGTGTCAGAATTGATTTGAATTATAGGAACACCCAGTTGGTGTTCAGAGAGTTAATTAATTGACTGGTGTGGGAAACAATCCCACACATTTGGTGTTAAAAATGTAAACAGAAAGAGTTGGAGTCCTTTCTGGCTCAGTTCGTTAAGAATCTGCCTTCGGCTCAGGCCATGATCCCAGAGTCCCTGGATGGAGCCCCACGTTGGCTTCCCAGCTCCATGGGAAGCCTGCTTCTCCCTCTCTCACTCCCCCCACTTGTGTTCCCTCTCTAGCTATGTTTCTATCTGTCAAATAAATAAATAAAATCTTGAAAGAAAGAAAGAAAGAAAGAAAGAAAGAAAGAAAGAAAGAAAGAAAGAAAGAAAGAAAGAAGAGTTAGTTGGAGTCCCCAGAAAAAGAAAGATGAGACATAAAGACCAAAGAGTAGTCCTTTTAGGACCCAGCTATTTTTGTAATCTCTACCCAACTGATTCTATTGGCCCAAGCAGACTTTTTGCGGAACTTCCTAAGAGATGTCAGAATTACAATGGAATGCAAAACTAATAGTAGTTTAAGAAAAAAAAAGAAATTTTAAGGAAACAAAGGGAATGCAAAAATCTAATAATTTCTACTCATGTGGGAAGCAAAGACAAGAGAAAAAATTTAAATTCCTTACTGCCTACAGCCCCTGACATGTCCTTGAAATAGATAAAGTGAACTTCCTCTGGGAGTTTCTCTGCCTCAATGTTAATACTTTCCTGAAGGCATAAGCCAATCTTAGTGTCATATTATCACAACCCCCCAGGATCCTCTAAATCTACTTCAGCATATATAAAATTTCCTTTAAAAACTTCCTTTACTTCAACCCTCCAAAATATGTATTGGCAATTGCCTCTCAAGCATATGGACCACCGATATACATCTGAAAGATCTCATGACTAGAGTTTTACTAGACAGTAATAAATGACTTTTTTCCTAACAATACCTGGCCCCTTCAAGTTCCTGGAAACCTCACTTCCAAAATTCCTTAAAAATTTACACTATCCCTGGACACGTGGGTGGTTCAGTGGGTTAAAGCCTCTGCCTTCAGGTCAGGTCGTGATCTCAGGGTCCTGGGATCGAGGCCCACATCAGGCTCTCTGCTTAGCAGGGAGCTTGCTTCCTCCTCTCTCTCTGCCTACTTGTGATCTCTCTCTCTCTCTGTCAGATAGATAGATAGATAGATAGATAGATAGATAGATAGATAGATAGATAATATTTTTAAAAAAATTTTTACACTATCCCTAATCCCGTCCCAACTTGAAAGTGAATAATCAGCCACTCCTCATGACCCCAGTGAGCTCTTTCTGCCCATGGGTCCTATCCCCATTCTTTAATGAGACCACCTTTTTTTTACTGAACATGACTCAAAAATTCTTTCTTGGCTATTGGCTCTGAATCCCAACCATTTCCTACCTCATCTACCAAGACAGAAAATAGCCTGATCAAATTAGAGACAATAACAATGGTAAAACTCCTAGTGCTTTTTCAAAAATAAAGATTGACCTAATGCACACTCTTGAGTCATTTTTGCAAGGATTTAAATCACTTTGAGCACTCAAACACAGGACTAACTGGAGCCAGAGAACTGTTGATGCTGACCCTTGTTGGCCCTGTGACTTCAATCAACTAAGAACTGGACTCTCTCAACTTAGAGTGACTTTCACTCCAGTGCTACAGTGAACCTTACCTCGCCACGTTTCTCCATGAATACACATTCACTCTTAGCTTAGAACTATCTCCAATTTTTTCTTTGTTTTGTGAAAGTGGGACATTGCATTGGGATATAGCTGCACATTTGCCTTACTGTTTAAAGTAAAATCCCTCCTTTTCCCAGTTTTTGGCTTGTTTGTGTCTTTTGGCTCAATGCCCAGCCAGAGGTGAAGCCATTTTTGGGTTACACTGTAAATGAAAATAGCTCATATTGATGTGGGAAACAAAGGCAGAAGGAAATGTAGATTAAATTAAATGTTCTTTCCACCTGCAGCCTAAGAACAAATCATTAAGTCTGGCAGAGTATAACTCCAGGAAACTTCCAACTGTCTTAATGTTAATCCCTCGCTAGTGTGAAAAACTAACATAGCTTGACAATAGCAAGGCTTCCAGTATCTTTTAAGTCTTCTTTAGTATATGAAAATCCATTTGGAACTTCCCTTTTCTTTACTTTCCCCCAACCAAGAAGTATATAATCATTTGTTTCTCCCAATCCTGGGGAGGCAGCAACTCTCTCTGCACACGTCACCATCCTTTAATAAAATCACCTTTTTGCACTAAAGATGTCTCAGGAATTCTTTCTTGGCCATCAGCTCTGGACCCCCAAAACAACAACACTACCTACCTTGGATAAACTATTGACAAGGTAAGGAATAGTCTATTCACTCACTTTATACTCATGCTGTATGTGCTAGGTGCTGAGAACAGGTGGTGCCAATAATATGATAAGATAGTTTTATCCCAGCCACAGCTGCCAAAGTCTACATTAGACTTACTGAGGAAGAGAAGAGGGAGCCACCCTCAAAGAGCTTAGAATCATATTTATATGATTGAATAAGAAGAAATTCAAAATAGGAAACATACATTTGGCAGAAGTATCTTCCTTCCAGGAATGGAGAGGTGCTCTTAATGTAGGAAACAAAGACAGAAGAAAAAATCATTAAATTTCCTTACTACTTAGAGCCCACTGACAGTTCCTTAAAATAGGCAGAGAGGCATTCCCCAAGGACTCACCTGCCTGGATGTTGACACTTTGCTAAGGGCAAAAGGCAATCCTAGCCTGGACCCCAGGATCCTCTCAGTCTATTTAAACATATAGGAGAAGGTGGCAGAAAGATGGGTGACCCCATTTTGGGGAGTTCCCTGAAGTGAGCTGAATAACTGCAAAAAACCCTGCAAGAACACTATGAGTACCCATGAAATCTGCCTGAAATGTAATATTTCACACTTCTGGATCTCTATGGGGGAAGAAGAGCATCAACAAAGAGGTAGACTGGAGTGGGAGAGATCTGATGTCCAAAGACAAAGGGACATGGGGAAGGAAGCCCACAGAGGTGGCCCATTGGAAAGCAATACCTCAGCACAAAAATGCTGTGCTTGGGGAACAACAGCAGATTGCAGTCTGATTAAAAGCAGACAAAAACGGAGAGACTGAGGGGCAGCTGGGGAAATAGGGATGTAGATCTGAGGAGAGAAAGTGCTCCATGGTGCCACGCGAGAGAACAAGGCACAGCGGAGTATCTTTAAAACTGCCACTTTTTTTTTTTCCTTCCGGAGCTTTTTTTTTCTTCTTCTCCCTCAGCCGTTTTTTTCTGCCCCTTGGGCCAGGCATGCAGCCCCCAGGAGAGGCGATTTTGCAGACTTGAGCATGACGTGCATCTTTGCAGACTTGAGCATGACCTGTGTGGCTGAGGGATCTCAGTCCCTCCTGCATGGGTGTGCACCACAGACTCCCTGAGCAGAGATAAGGTCGCACAACCCAAAATCAGTTGCAGTTTCCATGGCACGGGAGTGAAACAACAAGCAGGGGCTTTGACCAGCAGCTACAGGTGCCCCCAGTTGTGACGAGCAGCCAAAGGAGAAGACACAGGGAGATGCTGTGAGCCCCGCACTATCCAGAGGGCTGCTAGCTGAGGGATCTCTCTGAGAAGGAGATCTGGGCGCAGACATCTTGCTCTGTCCTGACTTCCTGAAAAGCTGCAAAAAGCTGCAAAAAAGCCACAAAAGAACAACTCCTCCATAGAACAAAAGCCTGAAAACCTGGTTGCCATGAAGCCCAGCCCTTAGGAAGAGGGCAGAGAGACTCTACCTAGGTAAAAGGGATTGAAAAACAGTTTGGTGGTCCTCTCCCCCAGAAGGCAAGCCAGAAGAACAAGAAGACAACACCAAAACTATAAAACGCCAACATAAGGGGAAAGGCAACATATTACGCTCCTGGTATTATCCCAAAAGCTGTACGCTTTATACATACAGTTTTTCACTTTATTTTCTTTTTTAAACTTTTTTCTATTTCTACTTTTAAAGTTTCCACTTTAAATTTAAAATTCATTATCACGGTTTTTGTTCTTTTAAATTTTTAACCCACTTATTATTACTATGTGATACTTAATACAACACTCCATAATAACTTTTTACCTTGAAATTTTTTTCACATACCTGTGTTTTCTGTTGTTGTTTGTTTTTTCTGCTTTTTTGTTTGTTTGTTTTTTCTGTTTTTTCCTCTCTTATCTCATTTATTCTTTTTTTCTTTTACATATACATTTAGTTATAAGCTTCAAGGTAATCCTTCATTCCTATTCAATACTACTCATATATACAAACCAGTTTTAATCTCCCTATATCTTTAGAAAGTGAACTCCTCTAACAATAATAACAAGACAAACCCAGGAGGATCTGAAATAGTTTCTTGCCCACAAGGAGTGTGTGCACTCACCTTCTTGCCCTATTCTGTCAGTGTTTCTGTGTAATTGTTTTTTCCTTTGTAATGTATAACTACTGGTCTTGGGGGTCATTCGGGTTGGGCTTAGTTTTTTGATGTCTTCAATTTTCTTTTACTCTGATGGTCTTTTCTTTACTCTGTTGTAGTTTTGTAACATATAAATCCTACTAAATCCTACTATTGGGGCCACTCTAGCTGGGTTGGTTTGTTTGTTTGTTTGTTTGCTTCCTTTCTGTTTTCTCTCTCTCTCTCTCTCTCTCTCTCTCTCTCTCTCTCTCTCTTTTTTTCTTCTTCCTTTTCGGTGGTGACTTCTGATTGCTCCAAAACCTTCCACCAAACAGTTCACCTGGATAGTCATTGATATATTCAGCTATACACCCCCTCAACCACTCCTCGCCAAAATGACTCAGAGGAGGAACAACCAACAGAAGAAAAACCCAGAGACTGCAACCCCTGTCACAGAATTTCTGGAAATGAACATAAACAATGTAACAGAAATGGAATTCAGGGTAGCAATTGTCCAAGCAATGGCTACTTGGAAAAGAACATTAGCCTCAAGATAGAAGCCATAATGACAGAAGTGAAAGCCGGGGATAAGAGGCTATTAATTGAGATGCAATCTAATTTAAATACACTAACAGCTAGAGTAAGTGAAGCTGAAGATTGTATTAGTGACTAGAAGACGGATGGATTAAGAAAGAGGAGCAAGAGAAGTCTTGGAATAAACAGCTAAAATCCCATGAAAATAGAATTAGGGAAATAAATGATGCCATGAAACACACCAATATCAGAATTATTGGAATCCCTAAAGGAGTTGAGAGAGAGAAAAGCCTAGAAGATACAGTTAAACAAATCATGGATGAAAATTTCCCTAATCTGGGAAATGAAAATGTTCGTGACCTAGAGGCAGAGAGGACACCCTCCAAGATCAATGAGGCCAGAAAAACATCCAGGCATATAATTGTGAAATTTGTGAATCATAAAAACAAAGAATATGTCTTAAGGTCAGCTAGAAAGAAGAGATTCCTTATATATAGAGGACTATAAGAAAAACTTCAGACCTATCCACAGAAACCTGGAAAGCCAGAAAGGGCTGTCAAGACATATTCAGGACATTACATGAAAAAAAAAAATGCAACCAAGGATAATGTACCCAACAAGGTTGATTTTCAGAATGGAAGGGGAGATAAGAGCTTCCAGGACCACCAAGGTCTAAAAGATTATGCAACCACCAAGCCAGCACTACAAGAAATATTAAAAAGGGTTCTATAAAAGAGAAGTGAACCCAAGAATGACACAGAACAGAAGTTTACAGAGGTAATCTATAGAAGCATGTACTTCACAGGCAACATGATGTCAATAAAAATGTATCTATCAATAATCACTCTCAATGTGAATGGCCTCAATGCTCCAATAAAAAGGCATAGGGTTGCAGATTGGATAAAACGATGGGACCCATCCATATGCTATTTACAAGAGACACAATTTGAATCTAAATACACTTCCAGATTGAAAGTGAGGGGATGGAGGACCATCTTTCATGCAATGGACCTCAAAAGAAAGCTGAGGTAGCAATTCTCATATCAGACAAATTGGATTTTAATCTAAAGACTGTAGTCAGAAACACAGAAGGATACTACATCATTATCAAAAGGTCTATACACCAAGAAGATCTAACAATTGTAAATATTTATGTCCCCAACATGGGAGCAGCCAACTACATAAGCCAACTATTAAACAAAATAAAGACTCATATTGATATGAATACATTAATTGTAGGAGATCTTAATACAACACTCACAGCAATGGACAGATCATCTAAGCAGAAAATCAACAAAGAAACAAGAGCTTTGAGTGACACATTGGACCAGATGGACCTCATAGATATATTCAGAACATTCCAACCTAAAACAGCAGAATACTCATTCTTCTCGAGTGCACATGGAAATTTCTCCAAAATAGGCCACATACTAGGTCACAAATCAGGGCTTAACCCATACCAGAAGACTGAGATTATTCCCTGCATATTCTTTGACCACAATGCTGTGAAACTGGAACTCAACCACTACAAAAAGTTCAGAAGAAAATCAAACACTTGGAAGCTAAAGACTATCCTGCTCAAGAATCTCTGAATCAACCAGGAAATCAAATAACTGAAACACTTTATGGAAACCAATGAGAAAGAAGATACATCAATCCAAAACTTATGGGATATGGCAAAGGCAGTCCTAAGGGGGAAATACATAGCCATCCAAGTTTCACTCAAAAATATTGAAAAATCCCAAATACACCAACTCTCATTACACCATAAAGAACTGGAAAATCAACAACAAATTAAACCAAGCTGCCACACAAGATGGGAAATAATTAAGATTAGAGCAGAGATCAATGAATTAGAAACTAGGTATACAGTAGAACACATCAACAAAACTAGAAGCTAGTTCTTTGAAAGAATTAATAAGATTGATAAACCATTGGCCCAACTAATCCAAAAGGGAAGAGAGAAGACCCAAATTGATAAAATGAAAGGGGAGAGATCATGACTAACACCAAGTAAATAAAAACAATCATTAGAAATTACTATCAACAATTATATGCCAATAAGTTTGACAACCTAGAAGATATAGATACATTCCTGGAAACCTATAAACATCTAAGACTGAAACAGGAAGAAATTGACAATCTGAATAGACCTATATCTAGTAATGAGATTGAAGCAGTGATCAAAAACCTCGCAATAAACAAGAGCCCAGGACCAGACGGATTCCCTGGAGAATCCTACCAAATATTCAAGGAAGTATTTATTTCATCAAAATAAAAACCTTCTGTACAGTAAAGGAAACAGTCAACAAAAAGGCAACCTGGGAATGGGAGAGGATATTTGCAAATGACACTACAGACAAAAGGCTGATATCCAAGATCTATAAAGTACTACTCAAAGTCAACATCCAAAAAGAAGATGAACACATCAAAAAAAAAAAAATGGGAAGGAGACATGAAGAGGCAATTATCCATAGAAGATATACAAATGGCTAACAGACACATGAAAAAAATGTTCATCATCACTAGCTATCAGGGAAATTCAAATCAAAACCACACTGAGATACCAGTCAGAATGGCCAAAATTAACAAGACAGGAAACAACAAGTGTTGGAGAGGCTGCAGAGAAAGGGGAACCCTCTTACACTGTTGGTGGGAATGGAAGGTGGTGCAGCCGCTTTGGAAAACAGTGTGGAGATTCCTTAAAAAATTAAAGATAGAGCTACCCTATGACCCTGCAATTGCACTACTGGGCATTTACCCCTAAGATACAGATGTAGTGAAAAGAAGGGCCATATGTACCCCAATGTTCATCACAGCAATGGCCACAATGGCCAAACTGTGGAAAGAGCCAAGGTGCCCTTCAACAGAAGAATGGATAAAGAAGATGTGGTACATATATACAATGGAATACTATGCCTCCATCAGAAAGGATGAATATCCAACTTTTGTA
>PITA01023022.1:0-29081 GCA_004023965.1 Spilogale gracilis
CCCCCCCCGCTCATACATTTACTACCATTCTCAGACCTCAAAATCCATCGCCTAGGGACACATATCAAATGGTGTGCAGGTAAATCAACTTAAAAAAAAAGCCCTAAGATGTAACATCTCCCATTACCCATGGTCTCAAAACTCCCACCAGGATTGATTTCAAGCTGCAAATAGCTAAACAAGTAGCTCATGCGTTCTTGGATGTTTAATAGGTTTGCTCTCATGAGCGAGCCCAAGCTAGCTCCAGCACACCCCTGTTTCTTATAGTAACTGTATATTTTGATTTGGGGGACTCCAAACACTCCTGGTCTCTGCCCTGGGTTCCGAAATCCCATCTAGTTTAGCCTTGTCCTGCTCCCATTCCCCTCTCAAAAATGTTCCAGTTTGGACATGAAATTAAATGCTCAGCCATGGATTCCTCATCATGTTCCTCATATTCTCCTTCCTTCAAAGGTTTAAAAACCCTCCCTGGGGACCCTTCCACACGGTTAGTTACCATTTGTGGTGAAGCTCCTGCACTCCTCAGCCGACATGCCTGGTTTATAAGCTGCATCCACATACCCATAGATATAGGTGCTCCCAGAGCCACCGATGGTGAAGGGCTGCCGAGTCAGCATTCCTCCCAGCGTTCCATACACCTGGGGGCGGGGGTGGGGCATCCTCAGGTCAGACTATGAAAGCAGCAATCCTCTCCTTGCCACTGAGACAGGCAGGGTGTCTCCAAGTTCTGCAACGAAGCCACCCTATCTCCTACTGCCATCAGTGGAGATTACACTCTGTTTTTAGAGGCGATGTCCTGGGAACCCACTGCTAGGAGGATATAACCTCTATCTCCCCCTATAGGGTAGAGGGGAAGACCAAGGAAGGGGGTACACTGGAAGACATGCACCTGGCCCCCGACACGTTGGTCCCAGCCGGCTACTATGAGATGCGCGGACAAGTCCTCCCGATACTTATAACTGATATTCCTCACCACGTTGGCAGCAGCGAGAACAAGAGGCGGTTCTTCCAGTTCCAAACTAAAGGAAGTGTTAGTAATAGAGGTCAATATAATTTCCTGAAGTGCCACCCTCCTGTGCCATTACCGTCATCCCTGCCAAGTGACACGTGAAACGCGAAATCTGTGGTTGCAATAGTTCAAACTCCAGGGGGACTACTCTCACCACCTACCGGTAAGAAGATCCAACATTGTCCTCCTTTCCTCTGTCCCCCCACCCGTTCCCCAATTATATAACGCTTAGCTGCAAGGGCCCTGCCCATGCAGGTAAAAGCAGATAAGCTTTACTTCTGCACCAATGACCTTGGTTTCCCACCCAGTGACTTCCTGGTGTATGGTGGGCCACATCAGCATGTTCTTTCTCGTTATTCATTCATACTGGGATGGTGATTTACAGTGTTCAAGCCATTTTCGCATATATCATTTGATTCTCAAAATAACTGTTGGGTGAGGCAAGGTAGGTGCTGTTGATTATCTCCACTTTACAGAAGCGGAAACCGCACTGGAGAGTCACGCTCCAGTTCAAAGCTAATAAAAACAGGAGTGCAAACAAGAATTTTTCACTTTTCATTGCAGCGCTCCAGGAATGGGACACTGTCTTGGGCTTGGCTGTGGGGAGAACCCTGGTGAATGTGGACTTGAGGACCCCAAAGCTTCCTACCTGTGGAGTTCCAGTTGATAGGCAGCCATGTCAACCATGGCCTGGGCATCCGCAGCTGAACCGGAGAGCGCACAGAAGATGGACTGGTGTAGTGGGGACAGTTTGTCAAAAACTCGGTTTACCACCGCTTCTCTGCCGGGAGAGGGTCAACAGTCATCAACAGTACCAATGCCAGAAGTTTTGAGGTTAATTGTACAGTGCTTCTCAAGTTTATTTGACAAGAAAACAGCCCCAGGGTCCATGAAATTTAATACTTGGATTAAAACAGGAAGGAAAAAAATCATCTCAAATAAATTAAACACCGCAAGTATTTATCAAAATTAGACTCATTTCCAGGCTTTGATTTTATAATAAAACAAAAAATAATAAATTAAAAATCATGTTCTTATGCAATTTTTCCTTGCTATACCTATCTTGAGGAAGTTAGGTGTTCTATGGGACATAAAGTAAGTAATATTGACCTAATCCCATATACTCATTTTGCATATGGGGAAACGGGCTGCGATGGAGGAGACAAAATTAATTCAGTGTGTGCTGGATGAGAAACCAGAATATCTGCTTGGCAGAACCACCTTTCTATCTCTAAATATAGATGGAAGGAGGGTCCCTGAAATCTTTGTGCCTTACCTCCTTCTCATACCTTATTCTTTTATACCGATTCCTGCAGGGACAAGCCACATAAGCATTCAGGCCCCAGATTCTCTTCCATGAATTCAGGGACCCAAGCACTTGCCCAGTATCTCATTAGAGGGGCCTTTCTGGAAGGTTACCTCAATTTCTGCAAAACTCCACTTTACCAGAGTCTTCACGAACGGGCAAGAAAAATCTGTATTTGGAGCCATTGGATTCTTTCCAGAAGCATTCACCTTGACGGGTACTTACCCTGCAGACACTCGGGAATCAGAACCCACCACCACACCTCCGTCAAACTCCACGGCCATGATGGTTGTCTGCGGAGACACGGAGGATGGAGTACCAGAGCAGGACGAGGTGACTCCCTCGTGTTACAGATCAGGAAACACCCCCAGGGAGGGGAGGGGACCCCGGCTCAGATCACACAGCACTTTAGGCCAGACCGGGCCATGTGACCGTACAGGGTATCCCCTCTACCCCTCCACTTTCTCTCATCTCCTCTCCTGGCTGCAGGGCAATGTCACGCTCTGCTCCTGGCACAACACAGAAAGAATCCTATCCCTGGGCCCCCATCTTCCTAAGTTGAATCGTTACCACTGTAAAGAGAGCAGTGGGGACGAGGTTCACAGAGGAAGACATTTGGCTCGGGGCCACGGGAGAGGGTGCTTCCAAGCCCTGGAAGGTAAGGCAGCCCCACCAATGAGTGACCTCCGCCACACGTGCTCCTGGTGCGTCTGGATGTGGCACACACCCAACACAGAGCAGGTTACTGTGACCTTGGGAAACAAGCTTAAGTCTTTCTTTGGCCCCTAATTCTCCACTGCATGCCCCTTAGCCAGTTTATTAGACAGCAGAAGCATCAAGGAGCACGGTGGTTAGCAGGGTCTCACATTAAGTAAGGAGGAAAGCAGCCAGGAACACATGAGATGGTTTAAAATAAAGTCTTCATTTAAGGATTTATTTATTTTTTTCTTTTTTAAAAGTAGGCTCCACATTGGGCCCACCCAACGTGGGACTTGAATGCAGGACCCTGAATTCAAGACCTGAGCTGAGATCAAGAGCCGGTCACTTAGCCGACTGAGCTGACCAGGAGCGCCTCACTTAAGGAGTTCTGACCAAGAGGTCAATAGGTTATCTCAGAGGAAGAGATCTGTACCAAGAGAGGATTTCCCTGGGGATTTTGAGCTCACCTTCTCAGGTCAAGAAAGGAACTTAAGGAAAAGAACTAAAGAAGGTGAAAGGAATAAAGCTACATGTTTTCTACTCCTGTTGAGTTGGAAAGAGCCTTAAAGATCCTTGGTTCAAATGTGGAAACTGAATCATGGAGGAGGCAATTGACCTGTCAAGGTCACCCAGAATTAGTAACAGACTGGGACTAAAACCCAGGTCTACTCCCCTGTCATTGTGATTTCTGCTTCCTATTCCCACTGCTCATCTGGCAACGAAAAGAGATTTTATACTTAAAAAAAAAAGATTTTATTTATTTATTCATGAGAGACAGAGAGAGAGGCAGAGGGAGAGGAAGAAGCAGCCTTCCCGGCAAGCAGGGAACTCAACGCAGGGCTGGACCCCAGGACCCCGGAATCATGATCCTAGTGGACCGCAGACGCCCAACCGACTGACCCACCCAGACGCCCCAAGATTTTCTACCTTACAAATGATTTTAGTGCATTCTCATCACTCCGTAAGTCCCCGGACCCCCGGGCCATTGCCCCAGTGTGCTTTTTTTTTTTTTTTTAAGATTTTATTTATTTATTTGACAGAGAGAAACGCAGCCAGAGAGGTAGCACAAGCAGAGGGACTGAGAAAGGGAGAAGAGGCTTCCCGCCGAGCAGGGAGCCCAATGTGGGGCTTGATCCCGGGTCTCCTGGATCATGACCTGAGCCGAAAGCAGTCGCTTAACCAACTGAGCCACCCAGGCGCCCCCCCCCCCCAGTGTGCTTTTTGACATACTTGTTCTACCATGAATTGAGGGCCATTGAAAAAGGGCAGCCCCATTCTAGAGGGTATTCCTCTAAAACAAAGCTGTCCCCAAGCCAAGAGTGGTGGCATAGTTTGGGAGCAGAAGTCCGCCGGTCTTGGGCTGCTGACAGCCTCAGTTGCACAGCCTGGAAAGCGGGTGGGAGCGGGCAGGAGGGACACAGGGAAGGGCACATGGAAGCTCCTGGGCCATGTGGGAGCCTTCTTGGACCAGGCTGGGGAAGGACACCACGGTCTCACAAGGAACCCCATTATCAGGGCTGGGGTTATGAGTTACCCAGCGGCCAGTTTATCAAAGGGCTGTGTGTTGGGCTGTGCCTTCTCAATCAGTGCCCATATTCCCCGCGCCTGAGCGCTGCCCTACTTTACCCAGGGCACCATTTCTTCATCAACCTGCACCTTCTCCAACTCCCTCCCTTGATTTAAGCAGCCCCTCTCTGCAGTCCGGAGTTGAAAGCGAAAGCACTTTCGAGCAGCTTCCCGTTGACGCTTCCAGCTAAGAGCCAATGCACCCCCTTCTCCACCCGCCTCACGGGCCCAGTCGCTCCGTGGACTCCTACAAGAGCCCGCTGAGAGCAGAGAAGCCCTGTCTTGGTCGCAGAGCATCTCTACGAACACTAGTTCTACAAACACTCACTCTTTCCGTCACCGCATTCCCTCCTCAGAGTTTCCAGGGTCCCCTGTCGCTCCACCGCCTCCACCTCTCTGCTAAACCTCCCGCACAGACTCCTTACCCCAGTGCGGACTTCGCCGCCGCGCAGCATCCTGGCGCCGCTCGCCGCCTGGGTCACTGGTTTCGGACCTGGGACCGCGGGCAGCGCGTGCCTCCAGCCCCGCGCCTGCCCCACGTCCGCTAGGGGGCGCCCGGGTCCGCTCTGTGAGGCGTCGTACCAGACGCTAACCTACTTGGCACAGATCTGCCCGGAGACAGGTGACGAAAGAGGCTGGGGTAAAAACGTCCCGACAAGTGGAATTTGCAAGACTGAGCAGAGAAAGGAAGGAAGGACGACTGTACCTGGAGAAGGTGGAGCCGCAAGCGTGCTCCCCAGAACCTCGTCTCTGATTTCCACGCCTTCTCCCAAAATAGTCTGGGCGTGCCACATTTTGCCGCGGGGCGGATCTACTGAGCCGGCTGCCGCTTTCGTTTTCCCTTTTCGCGAAACCGCTGACTTCACGTAAGCGCGGCCAGAACCAGCCGGTCCCGCCTGGGACTTTCCGAGATCCCCGCCTCCGCCCGCCGGGTCCTCCTCTCCCCGCCCCTGGCCTCAGCGCCTTCGCGGGCAGTCTCCGACAGCACCCGGAACCTGCGGCCCGGCTCGGACAGCGGGGAGTCCCAGGCCGCTGGGGGAGGGGTGCGACCTCCCGCAGCACCCACGCGCGCATGGCCAGCTCCGGGTCCCGCAGCCCCTGCGGCTGCCTCGGCTCGTCCCGAGCTTCCCAGGCGTGGCTGGGGGTAATGCTGCTGCTTCTCGCCGACTGGGTGCTGCTCCGGGAGGCGCTCCCCAGAATATGCTCCGCGCTGGTCCCCACCGCGCTGCCCCTGCTCCGGGTCTGGGTGGCCGGCCTGAGCCGCTGGGCTGTGCTGTGGCTGGGGGCCCGTGGTATTATCAGGGCAGCGGTCGGCTCCGGAAGGGAAAGCGCAGAAGTCCGAGGATGGCTGGCCGCTTTGCAGCCATTGGCGGCGGCGCTGGGCTTGGCCCTGCCGGGACTTGCCTTGTTCCGAGAGCTGAGCTCGTGGAGAGTTCCCAGGGCTTCTCAGGGCTACAAGCTCTTGCACTGGGGAAGTCGCCTGGATGCTTTCGCCCTCAGTTACTTGGCCGCAGTGCCCGCAGCCGCCATGTGGCATAAGCTCGGCGGACTTTGGGGGCCAGAAAGTCACGGGGGCTCAGGAGACGCGGTGCGCCGGCTTCTAGGCTGCCTGGGTTCAGAGACACGACGCCTCCCGCTCCTGCTGGTCCTGTTGATTCTCTCCAGTCTTGGTAAGAGGGATGCAGGGGCAGAGGGACGGACACTAGGGGCCTGGACAGGAATCATAGTACTAATAGCCGGTGAGATCGCTTAGTGTGGGGTCTGGGAAATGTGGATCAGGGAGAGGGGACCGAGCTCTGGTCCTGAGAAGACTCACTCCGGTGTCAGGGAAAGAGCCCTGGACTGGGTGGGAGTCAGGAGTCCTGGACTCCAATGCTGCTTCAGGCATAGCTTCACTAGCCACCTTGGACAATTCTTTTCTTCTGGGCAGCACACCCTATGACCTCTGGTCTTCCTGTGTAAACCTCTGAAGATCTGGTGGGGTTTCAGGATTGTGAGTTTCATGGTGCAGGTGCAGGGCTGGGGTCTCAGTGTTCTCTTTCTGCCCGGGCCCTCCGGGATACCGGTGACCGTTTGAAAGAGTGGGATGGGGGAGGGGGACCGTCTACTTGGAACTGATCTGCTTAGACTTGGTATCTGTGACTGACCCCTCCCTCCTCTTCCTCTCCAGGGGAAATGGCCATTCCATTCTTCACCGGTCACCTCACTGACTGGATTCTACAAGATGGGACAGCCTCTGCTGTTACACGGAACATAACGCTCATGTCCATTCTCACCATAGCCAGGTCTGGGGGCTGAAGATGGAAGCCTGGCAATGGGGGACCCCGAAAAAGAGGGATCTGGAAGTCGGGGCTGCTGTCCAAGGTGTCTTTCTTTGGGACTTCTCTCTGTGCCCTGAACACGGCCTGATCCTTCTCCCCATCCCTCTCTAGTGCAGTGCTGGAGTTCATGGCCGACGGGATCTATAATGGCACCATGGGTCGGGTGCACAGCCACTTGCAGGGAGAGGTGTTTCGGGCTGTCCTGTGCCAGGAAACAGAGTTTTTCCAACAGAACCAAACGGGTGTGTCCTGAAACTCTTTCATTATACATCTTTATTTTACCCATATATATTTTTTTTACTTATACCCTTGATCTTTCTCTCTCACAAGCATTATCATTTCTTATTCCTGATATACTTTGAGCATTCTTTACCTTCAAAAGAACCTAATTTTTCCATCTACATTTCCATAAATTTATCCTTATGTGTATACTTAGATAGAAACTATAGAATTTCAAACCTGGAAATTTTGAGATCACAGAGTCCGATTCCCTATTTTGCAGAGAAGGAAGCTGAGGCCCGGACCCTAAATGCTGAAACTGGCATGGTTACATATGGATAGGGGTGAGCTTGGGGATAGAACGTGTCTCTTGGTTCCCAGCCCAGTGCTCAGTAGAGTTTTCTGGACTGCTTCCTAGCAGCACTCTGTTTTTCTCCAGTTCTATTATGTGACCATAAGCTCTTCTCTGTGCAGCATGGAATACATATATTCTTTAAGGGACAGAAATGTGTCAGAGAAATGGAAATTCACATGGGCATCAGTTTCTTTATAGTTAAAATCTTCAGCAAGGTTTTTCCTAACACTCATTCTCCCTGCACTGAGGTCCCTAAACTCCCCTATCCCTCTTACTTCCCTTTCCTCAGCGTCCTCAGAACACCCTGTGACCACCCCCTTCCCCTGACTCCTCCCCCTGGCTCACTGCTAGTCTCTTCCACCACTCTGAGCCTCTCATTCATCCACTCTCTTCTCCCCAACCCCTGGCAGGAGCCATCACTTCTCGGGTGACAGAGGACACCTCCACGCTGAGTGAGTCTCTGAGTGAGAAGCTGAGCCTGTTGTTGTGGTACCTGGTACGGGGGCTGTGTCTCTTGGGGCTTATGCTCTGGGGGTCACTGTCCCTCACCATGGTCACCCTGGTCACCCTGCCTCTGCTTTTCTTTCTGCCTGAGAAGCTGGGAAAATGGCAGCAGGTATGTCCAGGGAGTTGCCTCACCTACACAGACCTTCATTTCCCAGACTGGGTGGAATTAATTCCTCTTCGGTTTCTTTCCGGGCACCCTCACCAATTCCCTGTCTTCACGGGACTCCCTGTCCCTGTAGCCCGTGCTCCCAGATGGCTCAGTGCGAGCTCCCTACTCTCCGTGTCTTCTCTTCTAACTTCTGCCCACGATCTGTCTTTACAAACATGATCACCAGTCTCAAGATTATGATCTCCTGTGACCCTTCTAAAGAAATTCCTCTGCTCTATACCTGTTTAGTATCTGGGAAGAATAACTGTGCCCCTTTTCTCTTTCCTTCATTTGTCTGCCTCTTCTTACCTTTAACCTCCAACTAGGTAACTCAGGTGCTAGTGTCCCTGATGGTTTGCCAGCCCTGTGTGACATCTCTTGTCCCTGTCCCCACAGGTGCTGGCAGCCCAGGTGCAGAAATCTCTGGCCGAGTCCAGCCAGGTGGCCGTTGAGGTGCTGTCTGCTCTGCCCACAGTCCGGAGCTTTGCCAATGAGGAGGTTGAGGCCCAGAAGTACAGCCAAAAGCTGCAGGATATGAACACCCTCCATCAGAAGGAGGCTGTGGCCTATGCAGTCACCCTCTGGACCACAACTGTGAGCACTAGACACGAGTGTCTATTCCCTTGTCTCCAGCGACACCGCAACTCCATTCCCTTTTCCGTGACCCTGCTCTGCATGCCTCCTCCACTGGGCAGTGATTGGTTCTGTGTTCTTATCCTGGCAACCTGGGCCTCAGTTACCTTGCTTGCTGTTCCTAACTGCCCCCCTCTTTTTAGATCTGCCGGATGGCTCCCTGTCACCATGCTACACAGGATCCATCCAGCCCCCTTTATAGGGAGGGGCCATGTCTTCCAGTCCCGGGGCCTTCCTTTGCATCTCAGGCGGCACTCAGGCATGAAGCCCTACAGCTGGCCTGTGTCCTGTTGGGTCTGTGAGAGCCATGGCAGTAGCAGAAGCGGATGGTGGGGCATCTGCTCCGTCATTGAACGAGAACTAGAGCAGCATTCAGGAATTCCTGGCTCGATGCTGTCATTTACTAGCTCCGTGATCGTGGGCTAGTAACTTACTTTTTCTTGAGAATGTTCCCTCATTTTATTTTTAGCTTTTAATTTTTAAAAAAGATTTGTTTATTTGAGAGAGAGAGCATGAGCAGGGGGAGGACCAAAGAGATAAAGAGAGAGGAAGCAGACTCCCCACTGAGTGGGGAGCCAGACAATGACTTGGGGCTCAGTCTCGAGACTCAGATCATGACCTGAGCCGAAACCAAGAGTTGGATGCTCAACTGACTGAGCCACCTAGGCACCCCTGTTTCCTCACTTAAAAAAGCGGGAATGGTATAACCCTTTCTTGTTTATAGGGTTCTTGCAATATGACATTTCATGTAAAGGCTTTTGTGAGGCACGTGTTCTGCATACGAGGTGATAGCGGATAGTGATGACTTCCTGTGGCTGAGCAAGGTTCTGTGGAGCCCCCGGGGTGTGTGCGCCCTTCCCCCTTGTGGAGCCTTCTGCTGTCATCTGGCAGAAAGGGACTTTGTCTCCATACTGCTAATGAGTCGAGTTCTTTGCACCCCCCCCCCCCCAGATTTTTCAACCACAATCCCTTTTCTCTGTGGTCTCTCCACAGATCTCAGGGATGCTGCTGAAGGTGGGAATCTTATACATCGGTGGGCATCTGGTGACAAGTGGGACTGTGAGCAATGGCAACCTTGTCACCTTTATTCTCTACCAGAGCCAGTTCACCTCAGCTGTGGAGGTGAGGACCTTGCCCGGTGCTTTCCTTCCTAGGTCCTTCTTAGGTCCCACCACGTGTCACCTTCCTTCCATTCTTTACCCTTCTCTTATCACATCGCCCTGGCAAGCAGATTTGTTGTCCTCCTTCTCAATACTCATACCTCCCCTTCAGGCACTGCTCTCCACCTACCCCAGTGTACAGAAGGCTGTGGGCTCCTCAGAGAAAATATTTGAATACCTGGACCGGATTCCTCGCTGTCCTCCCAGTGGTGTGTTGACTTCCTTAAACTTGGAGGGCCTTGTCCAGTTTCAGGATGTCTCCTTCGCCTACCCAAACCGCCCCGATGTCCCGGTGCTGCAGGTACAGCCGACCAGTTCTTGTTCATCACCAACCTCGCTCTCCTCTCCACCGCCCTGAGCTCTGCCTGCCCTCAGCCTGCTTAGCGTGAGGCAGGGACATATCCTTCCTAGCCCTTCAAAGGCATAGATGAGCACTGTCTATGCCGTCCAGCTGCCCTGAACTCCAAAGATTTGTAAGGAGAATGGGAGAAGAGGCTCTCACGAAGAAGGGTCTCACATCCTGAGGAAATACTGAAGCAAAGTCTGTCTCCAGTCTTCTGTCTTTTCCTTTTCTTTCCATCTGTCATTCAGAATGTGATCCCCCCCCCCCGTTTTCTCATGAGATTTGATAACGAGTGTGTGACGTAGTGGTGCTTCGTCTTTGCCCTGATCTTTGCCTCACCTCCCGCCTCCACTCCTTGGCGAGCTATCATCCCTGAGGAACAGAAATTTCTGCCTTTGGGAGGATAGGGTTGCCGTATCTCCTCATTTCCCCCCTTTCTTCTCCGGGGTGAGACACCATGCTATATAATAAGGCAAAGACCCCCGCAAGGTTAGAGGCCTCAGTCTGTCTCTTATTTTTGGGGGATTCTCTGGCCTTCAGGGGCTGACGTTCACCCTCCGTCCCGGTGAGGTGACGGCTCTGGTGGGGCCCAACGGGTCCGGGAAGAGCACAGTGGCCGCCTTGCTGCAGAACCTGTACCAGCCCACCGGGGGGAGGCTGCTGCTGGATGGGAAGCCCCTTCCCCAATATGAGCACCGCTACCTGCACACACAGGTGAGCAAGAAGATGGCGGCGGGGGGAGGGGAGGGGGAGGGAGGGGACAGCACTGAACACTCTCACCCAGTGCTCTGAAAGGAGGGCCAGGGAATGATAGACCTTGGGTGGGGATGGGGTGTAGTCAGGAGGGAGAATGTGTAATTTTGTGATATGTTTTCAAAAAAGATTTTGAGTCATCAGCTTCTAGATAACCATACCCCGTGCGCCTTGTTCTCTGACTCTTCATCATGCCTTGGCCTAGGTGGCTGCAGTGGGACAAGAGCCGCAGCTATTTGGGAGGAGTTTTCAAGAAAATATTGCCTATGGGCTGGTCCAGAAGCCAACTATGGAGGAAATCGTAGCTGTTGCAGTGGTGTCTGGAGCCCACAGTTTCATCTCTGAACTCCCTGAGGGCTATAACACAGGTGTTCTTTCTGCTCACATCCTCACCCCCTCACCTGGACATCTTTCCCAAAACCTTTGTTCTGTAGTCCTTTTCAAACCAGCTGACACCAGTTTGAAGTTGTAGGATCTTGTTCCCGTGGCTTTGTCATGCTCACGTCCTCAGCACTTGGTCACCTTCCCAAAACTGTCCCTCTCCAGCTGCACCCATTAGTGCTTGGTGTGTATATGTGTGAGTGTGCGCCTGCGCGCACACATGGGCGAGCACGTGGTGGCATGTGCGGTCATCCAGCCCTCACCTCGGGTCTCATCTCTGCAGAGGTAGGCGAGGCTGGGAGCCAGCTCTCAGGGGGTCAGCGACAGGCAGTGGCCTTGGCTCGAGCACTGATCCGAAAACCACGTGTACTTATCCTGGATGATGCTACCAGTGCCCTGGATGCAGACAGCCAGTTACGGGTGAGCGGGACGGTTGTTGGTGACTGTATCCCCCTCCCCCAGGCTCCTTTCCCTCACTCATCCTATGTTATTTATACTAACATAATTATCCAAACCAGTCCTCACAATTTTGAGTTCTCAATAGCTGCCCCCCAAGGTGCTTAGAACCAATTCAGAGACCCTATCTACAGACTCTGAATCTCTGAAGCAAATGTAAGAAGACCGTCCTAAGAATATTAATATCAGTTGAGCTTTTACTCTTTTGCTATGAGCTGGACATGCGACCAGGCCCTCTCCATGTATTATCTCACTCATTTATTTATTTTGAATGCCTGTGAACTGGGCATTGTTACCCTCATTCTAGCCATGATAAAAAGGGGGCTAAGAGACGTTA
Source organism: Spilogale gracilis (assembly GCA_004023965.1). Lineage (NCBI taxonomy): Eukaryota > Metazoa > Chordata > Mammalia > Carnivora > Mephitidae > Spilogale > Spilogale gracilis. The sequence goes on from PITA01023022.1 coordinate 12,194, forward strand.
AACGACCTGCTCAGTGTCACTGAGCTGTTGAGTAGCAGAGCATAGACCGACCCAAAGTCAAGCTCTCCTGACTTGAATGCTCATGCTTTTTACCTCTAAGTTGTATTTCTTCAAAATAGAATATAAAATTCCCAGTTTATAGGTAAAGAGGAGAGACAGTTTGATACCCTTTACTCTTTTCTTATGGTTTCACCTCCAGACTCTTACTTTTATCCTACTCTTGCCTTCTCATGTAAATGGTCCTCAACAAATCAAAAGTTGGACAGAGAAGCAGTCAGAATGAGGATCTTCGACTCATTGGGGTGCTTAGCAGAGGTGGCAGTGATCCTGGTGAAAGCATTCCAGGTTCTGGAAACACAGATGTCTCCCTGGGCTCTTGACAGGGTCTGCATCTTTCCCCAGGTGGAGCAGCTCCTGTACAAAAGCTCCGAGCGCTGCTCTCGGTCTGTGCTTCTCATCACCCATTGTCTCAGCTCCACCGAGCAGGCTGACCAAATCCTCTTTCTGGAAGGAGGCACCATCTGTGAAGCAGGAACCCACCAGCAGCTCATGGAGAGGAAGGGGCGCTTTTGGACCATGATGCAGGCTCCTGGCGGGTCAGGAGCTCCAGAATGAAAGACCTGCACGTGCCTGCTCGACCTGCACCTCTCCCTCCCTTCTTTTCTCCTCTCTAGTGGAGAATTTGGGAACAAGGGGCTTACCAGAGCTGCACAGTAGGCAGCTGCTTCTACGAGGAGCGACGATGTTAGAACATAACTCACTAGCTGATGTCTGAAATTCTGCCACGAGTGTTGCCCCCTCTCCAAACTCCTCTTGATAATGCAGATTTCTTGGAAGAAAACAGGCATTCTAACTCTTTAGTGTAACCGGTTCAGAGCCAGGGTTTTGGTGTGGAACCCTGGAAATGAGAAGAACTTTAGAATATACAGAGAGGGGGAGATCAGCTACTTTCCACTAAGATTAAAGTCATATGCTGGCCCATAAACACACTCTGGATTCTTGATATTTATAATAAAATCGGGTTTTTGTACTGTGGTTTCTCTTGTTTTCAGTGCATCAAATGGCTCACCAACACTTGCAGTGAATTTTTCAGGAGTCCGGTGTCTTCATCCTTCAACAGCCTCAATGCTTCACAGTCCTAAGTGGGCCACATCCTCCCTTAAGTTTTCTGTTTCCTATGGTTGCCCCTTCTACTTTCCCATGCCCCCATGTCTGCCCCTGAGGACGAGCCGGAGTGGGATACAGCATTCTCCAAGCACTAGCAGCTGCCATTCGGAGCCCTGGCCTTTCTGAGGGGGTGGGAAATGGAGGTCAAACATAGCTAGAGGAAGAAGTACAAGCGCGCCGACGGGCAAACTGACTTTACCACCTAACCAGCCCCGGGCCCTTTTCCGAAAACCCGGGTAATTGCAGCGTAGTGGGCGGGGTTGTCTAGTAAATCTCTTCCATTCTGGGAGGGCCTCGGTGTGTGACGTCAACAGTTGCCGGGCAGTTTAGGCCAAGACAGGTTGAAAGGAGAGGCGGAGTTTAGAGGAGTTACTCTGCGGTGCAGAGTCGAGCAAGGAGGTGCGGGCAGAAAGGGCGGTCGTTGTGGGTGCCTATGGGTTAGGGAGACCGTTGAACCAGGAAAGGCCCTGAGGGAGTATGTCGAAAGATTCAGAGACTGCGCCCTCTCTTTGGTGCCTCCTTCCCCCACACACTGCGGGTATATTCTGTTGCCGGTTGCCCCAGAAGCTGTCCTCAAGCCTCACTGACCCCACTTACTCCTCTTTCACCCACTTTTATAAAATGATGCTCCTATGAACACCCCATACCCCGGAGATGAAACTACTCCTAGCTTTTTGCTAACTTGCAACTTTCTGGTGGAGGTTAAGCCTTTAGATGATTCAACCCCATAACCACTTCGTAACTGTTCCAGAAGATGCCCGGCGTCGGGTCGGTGTCACTCACTGGAATCTCAGTACCGAGGGGGCTTTCGAAGCCGCTCCCTCTTTTTTCTTTTCTTCTAACAGTCTATCATCACCCATCGTTTCCCCAACTAACATAACGGCGGAGCAGAGAAGCCTGTCCCCAATATTATATTCCTGGTCTCCAGCCGCCCACTGGCCTCTTCTTGGAAAGGGTCGGGGGGATGTGGAAAAAACTCTGGTTCCCTCCCCTTAAGGCTGTGGGCTTTCACTTTCGCTTCCTCCTCCGACGGTTTCTGGGTCCAGGCGACAATGGCGCTGCTGGAGGTGTGCGGAGCCCCTGGAGGGCAATGGAAGGATTGCCCTTTCCCGGCCCTGGGAAGCCAGCTTCGCTCGGACCCTGGACACTACAGCTTCTCTCTGCGATCTCCGGAGCTCGCCTCCCCCCGTGGAATGCAGGTCCGGGCTGTAAAGAGAATCCCGGGTGAGGGGGAGGCGGGGAGGAGGGCGCAGAGGAAGGGAGGGTCGCCTTTGAGACTACCCAGAGGCCGAGAAACCCAGAGGGGGCCATCCTTTAGTGAAGGAGAACGACGTCCGGGGCATGGTGCCAGAGAGGAGGCCACGTGGGAATCGGGGGCTTGACTGCCAGCCAGAGGGTTAGAAAATACAGATTAGGACAAAGAGTTAGAGGTGTGGTGGAGGGAGACAAGAGAGCTTTCCAGCCAGTTCTCCTTTACACACGAATCACGAATCTGAAATCACGAAGCCTTTCTCCTGGGGCTCTCATGTGCCTTGGAAAACCGGGGAATTTGCTAACCTCCTCTCAGCCACTCACTGATGTGTATTTTGGCTCAGTCACTTTGTCTAGGTCTGGGGCATCACTTCTGTAAAATGGGGATAGTATTTTTTTTTTAAGATTTTATTTATTTGACAGAGAGAAACACAGCCAGAGAGGGAACACAAGCAGGGGGAGTGAGAGGTAGAAGCAGGCTTCCCAGTGAGCAGGGAACCCGATGTGGGACTTGATCCCGGGTTTCCGGAATCATGACCTGAGCCGAAGGCAGTCGCTTAACCAACTGAGCCACCCAGGCGCCCCAAGGGGATAGTATTAATAAAAGGTGTTGTGAGTGTTAAATGACCTATGAATGGGGAAAAAAGCCCATTAAAGTCACCCTTAAAATGTTTACTTATGGTTAATATTTATTTCCCTTCATATCTATTGTGCTGGAGGATGGAAAAGGTTGGTGTCATGTGCTGATTCTTTTCCTTCTCCCAGGTCAGATCCTGGTAGAGATGGATTATTAACTGTTTAATTATGATTGAAGAATTTGCCTGTCTTCTCACTCTTAGACTCTTGTGAAACCTTTCCTGGAGCCTTGCGTTTCAGAAATTTTCAGTGCCCCTTTCTCTCCCTTTTCTCTCTCATCAGCCCACTGAAATCTCCCAGTCCCTTGGTGGGAAAGGAGAAAAGAATGTTCGGATCGAGGTGAACCATGGCACTACCACTCTGGCCTTCAAGTTCCAGCAAGGAGTGATTGTGGCAGTGGATTCTCGCGCTACTGCTGGGAATTACATTAGTGAGTGTGTGTGTGTGTGTGTGTGTGTGTGTGTGTGCCAGCAGGTGGAATCTGGGGAGCTGAGCCCCTCTCTCAGCAGGAGCCCCACATCTGCATCAAAGCAGTAGTAGATACTAATTTTGGATGCACAGGGGTGGGGTCCGTCCAGTTCTCTCAAAGCTCCTTCTTCTTCCAGGCACCTCCAGGGTTAACAAGGTCATTGAGATTAACCCTTATCTGCTTGGGACCATGTCTGGCTGTGCGGCAGATTGTCAGTACTGGGAGCGTCTGCTGGCCAAGGAGTGTAGGTAGGTTGGACCTCCTAGCTCCCTCCTAAGCCCAGCGGTCAGTGGTGGATCCTGGAACCGCCAGATCACTGTTCCCCATCCTTTCCCCCAGGGCTGACGTAGCATCCTGGTGCTAATGTAGTATTTCACAAAACAGCCTTTTGGTGATTCGAAAACCTTCTCCCAAATCTCAGCCTTATAAGTTGTCACTTATTTAGCACGGATGTGATCTAGGCCGGTGGGATGATGTCATTTACTAGGATTTCTTTATGTGGTTTAGATACTTTAAATTCCAAATCTCCCCCTGATCCTTAGATCCTACCAAACTGTTCTTCTCAAATGCTTATCTCTTTGATTATTTCCTGCAAATCAAGTGGGCTGCTCTGAGAGCTAGGCTTCTCCTGCCACCTCTGAGTCCGCTGCCCCCTCCCCCCCCCCCCCCCCCCCCCCGTTGTGCCCAGGCTGTACTATCTGCGCAATGGAGAGCGTATCTCTGTGTCAGCGGCCTCCAAACTGCTCTCCAACATGGTGTTCCAGTACCGGGGCATGGGCCTCTCCATGGGCAGTATGATCTGTGGCTGGGATAAGAAGGTGGGTGCTCTCCATTCTCCTATTTCCCCATGACGGATGAGAGACCGGGTTCCCATACACTCCCACTCCCTCCCTTATAAGATGGGTGGCACATAGAACACTGGGTTATAGGACCACCCATGAACTATTTCTGGGTCCAGAGACGGACTATTTTTTGGTGAGCTTGTTCCTTTGGATAAAATAGCTGATTCCAACTTTTCCCCCCTAAAGTTCTATGATTGTTATAAAATGCTGGTTCAAATGTTCCTGGGTAATTCTTATTCTTTTATTCACTTTATGGCTCACGCTTGAACCTGTATGTTACTAAAAAGTCCCTTTCCAACTCCAGCTGGGAAACTTCTTGTTTCCTGTAGGGTCCTGGACTCTACTACGTGGATAACAATGGGACTCGGCTCTCGGGAAATATGTTCTCCACTGGCAGCGGGAACTGTTATGCCTACGGCGTCATGGATAGTGGCTATCGTTCTGACCTCAGCCCTGAGGAGGCCTATGAACTGGGCCGAAGGGCTATTGTTTATGCCACCCACCGAGACAGCTATTCCGGAGGTGTTGTCAACAGTAAGAGAGGAAGGTTGCGAAGCCATGGGTGGGGAGGGGGAAGGTTGAGATTGAGAGCTTGCTTGCTTTCCTTTCTTTCTTGTGTTTCTTTTTTTTCTTCTTTCTTTCTTTTTTTCTTCTCTTTCTCTTTCCTTCCTTTCCTTTTTCCTTTCCTTTCTCTCTCCCCCTCCCTCCTTTTCTTTTTTCTTTTCTTTTCTTTCTTTCTTTCTTTTTCTTTCTTTCTTTCTTCTTTCTTCTTTCTTTCTCTTTTTTCCCTCCCTCCCTCTCCTTCCTCCCTCCCTCCCTTCTTCCCTCTTTCTCTCCCTCTTTCCCTCCCTCCTTCTTCTTTCCTTCCTTTTCTGTCCTTTTCTTTCTTCCTTCCTTTCCCTTTCTTTCTTTCTTTCTTTCTTTCTTTCTTTCTTTCTTTCTCTTTCTCCCTCCTTGCCTCCCTCCCTCTCTCCCTCCCTTCTTTCCTTCCTTCCTTCTTTTTCTTTCTTTCTCTCCTTCCTTCCTTCCTTCCTTCCTTCCTTCTCTTTCTCTCTCTCCTTCCTTCCCTCCCCCTTCCTCCCTCATTCCCTCCCTCTCTCTTTTTCCTTCCCTCCCGCCCTCCTTCCTTCCTTCTCTCTTTCTTTCTTTTCTCCTCTTCCTTTCAGATTTATTTATTTGTTTGAGAAAGAGAGCACAAACACACATCATGCATGCGAGTGGGGGGAGGGGCCGAGGGAGAGAAACTTCAAACAAACTTCATGCTGAGCAGGAAGCCCCATGTGGGCTCCATCTCATGACCCTGAGATCTTGACCTGAGCCCAAACCAAGAGCCAGACCTTTAACTGACTAAGCTGCCCAGGTGTAGGGAAGAGGTTTTCAGCATCCGGAGAGGGGCACTGAAGTTCCAGTAATCAAGTATGTGGTGAGCGTATGTTTGGGCACCTTCCACGTAACGCCATGAACAGGGTCTTGCTGGAGTGAAAGGTGACTCCCTGTTCTTTCTCATTTGCCCACAGTGTACCACATGAAGGAAGACGGTTGGCTGAAGGTGGAGAGTAGAGACGTCAGTGACCTGCTACACCAGTATTGGGAGACCAGTCAGTAACAGCGGTGCTGGGCACGCGTTTTCTGGCAAAGCCTGGCCAACTCAGGAACCTGGGCTAGCTGACACCCCGCAGGAGAGGGGATCCTTAACTTGAGTCCCGAGGGAGAGAACCAGTGGCCAGCGGGAGTAGGGTGGAGTTTACCCTTTTGGGTGTTCTCTGTTTCCAGGAGCATCCCTCCTACCCCAACCTCTGGGTGCCCCACAAAGCACAATAAAAGAAAACGGTTATAAATGTCTCTGTGTCGTGGTGGCGAGTGGACTTGGGGCTGTTGGGGGCTGGCGGGTGGGGCCAGGAACTAGAGAGGCTTTCCCTGAGAACAGACCTGAACCCCAACCTAAGAAATAGGGCCTCATCAAATATTTCTGTTGGGTTTTCCTTCCACACTCATCTCTCCATTCCCTCAGGAAGGCCGGTCAAGTTCTGTGGACACATACTTGCCATTTAATTTAGGTTAGGGTCTTTTATAGGGATGCAACCTGAAGATGCCTGTGTGGTTCACTGTGAATAGTTTGGATACCTGGGAGTAGGGTTCCAGAACAACTGTTTGCTACATTGTGGAGTCAGATGAGAAAGCTTCCACCTTGCGTGTATATGGTGATTGGAAACACGGTGCATTTACCCCAAATAACACCTCTGAATGCAAAGATGGACATTAGGGGTTCAATTTCATGATGTCTCATGCTCAATTGCAAGATGACAGGACCATGATTGAAGAGGACTCCCTCCTTGAAGAGGGAAATATGAGAAAAAGTAAGCAGGTAGAAAAATGAGACAGGCATAATGAGATTTTCTGAATCGTGCAAGGAGCATAGAGAGTGTCTTCTTCTAGGGAAAGTTAAGGAAAAACTTGAAAAAGTAGTTAGTAGCTGAACAGGGAGGCTTTTTTGTTGTTGTTTTTGTTTTTGTTTTTGTTTTTTTTTTCATTAGGGAGAGATTCTTTAAAATCTCAGAGTGGCAAGCTTGGAGAAATTTTAATAATCCTCTACCTCAAATACACCTCCCTAGAAGTGCTTCATTGGTAAACATACCAGTAACCTTTCAAAGGGTGGTTTGGAATCCACATGATCTTTCCTTTGGGGATATTTTGAGTTGGGGGGGTTAGTTTGAATCTGAAGAGTTATTACTGGAATAAACAAACCAGCATATTCCATAAATGGGCTCTGGGTCAGGCAAGACCTATAGTGTCCTGTCTACAGCTTAATTAATGTTAAAATAGACGAGGAAACAAAGTCCATCCTCCTCATATGCCAGGGGTGCTCCCAAGGCATAATCTGAAACACACACCTAGAGGCCCCCAACACATGCTCTGCTCAAGGAGCTGTGTCAAGGAGGACAGATAAAGAATCAGGGCCTTCGGCTCAAAATCTGTGTAAGTGGAAACCCGCTTAGGCCTGAAAGTGTCTGGGACTTTAGGAGAGAATTTAGGAGAGGTCCTGAGTGTCTCTTGCTCAGAATCTGACTCTGTTTTGATCCCAGACCCCAAAAGCTTTGGATGGAGGAAGAGGCAGTTCTCAAAATAGGATCAGAACTTGAGGCAAGAAAATCCAGCGGTTCTCCAATTACAAAACATCTCAATCCTTGAAAGAGCCTTGTCTTACTTAATGACAATTTAAAAACACCTACAGGAGTTTTCTGTTCCGGAGCAACCGTTGCTAAGCGCAAGCAGCTCCCTGCCGGGCGGGGCGTGTGCAGGGCCGAGTTGGTACTGCGCTTCTGCGGACGGCAGGTGTCGCGTGTCCCCTGCTGGCGGCCGCCCGGCCCAGAACCGGGGCTCGGTCTGGGGAAGCGAAAGCGAAAGCGACGGTGGCCACTTGCAGAGTGCCGCCCGTAGACAGAAGAGGGAAACGAAGGTGAGCCGGCGGGAGCGGATTTCAGAGCTCGGTGCTCAGCACGTAGCCGAGAGTCCCCCGGAACAGCAGTCCCGAAGCCGCCGCCGGTGAGTTGGTGTGGCCCGAAGCCGGGAGCGCTCACCGACGCACCCCAACCCGCCACCCATCCGCGCGCCCTGGGCCCCCCGTCCCTCTGGTCTCCCCAGGAGTGCGAGGGCGCCGGGCGGGGACCGCAGGGCTGCTCTTCGGAACTCCGCGGGCGGGCGGGTGGGGGCGGGGCGTAGGGGGAGGGGGTCGCGAGATTTTTTAAATTTTTTTATTTTAAGGGATGAGGCTCCCTCTGACAGGCAGAATGCCTTTTGTCCTAAGCCGGCCGTACTGATGGGCACCGGGCACCCAGGGGATCATTCAGGGTAGGGGTGGGTAAAATGAGAAGCTGATGGACGGGCTGAGCGGAGTGCGGGTGGTGAGCATAGGGGCGAGGATTGGGACCCCACCTCTGTAAATCCTCTTCTACCCCTAGATTACACCATGCGGTTCCCTGACCTGAGACCCTGCGCCTTTCTGCTGCTGGCAGACTCGGCTCTGCTCTGGCTGCTTCAGGGGACTCTGGGGCCTCTCCTTCCCCGGGGGCTTCCAGGCCTGTGGCTGGAGGGGACCCTGCGACTTGGAGGGCTCTGGTGGCTGCTCAAAGTGGGAGGACTCCTAGGATTGGTGGGAACACTACTGCCCCCGCTCTGCCTGGGGACCCCGCTGTTTCTCTCCCTGAGGGCCCTGGTCCCAGGGGCCTTGAGTGCTCCCCCAGTCAGAGTGGCTTCAGCCCCCTGGAGCTGGCTGCTGGTGGGGTACGTGGCTGCGTGGCTAAGCTGGGCCATGTGGGCTCTGCTGAGCTCCCCAGAAGCCCAGGAGAGGAAGCAGGACCAGGAGAACAACATAGACTTGGTGTGGAGGCTGCTGAAGCTCTCCTGGCCAGACCTGCCTTATCTCCTTGCAGCCTTCTGTTTCCTTATTGTTGCCGTGTTGGGTGAGTCCGGAAGAGGGCACTGGGAATTGGACGTGGGCAAAGGCCCTTGATGCCAGCATGTTCATCTCTTCTCTTTCATGCCTCTTTCAGGTGAGACAGTCATCCCTTACTATTCGGGTCTTGTCATTGACATCCTGAGAGGTGATTTCGACCCTGATGCCTTTACTAGTGCCATATTTTTCATGTGTCTCTTCTCCATTGGGAGGTAGGTGATGCTTGATTGGGTTCTTTACTAGCCCCACATCTTTACAGGGGCCTTCCATTTCCTAACTCTGTTTTCAGATCCTTTAGTACACAAACCATGAAATACTTAAGCCAGAACCTGTGTGAATTTGTTTACCATTTTGTTTCACACACTCAGCCATTCATTCTTTCATTCACCCTGTTTTACCCAACAGTATGCTTTCAATCCATACTGCTACTCTTCACTGAAACCAGTTCCTTAGAAGTGACTCCCAGACCCATATTTCTACACCCGCCTCTAGTTTTGTAGTCCACTTGTCTTCCTGATATTGCCATTGGACAACCTATTGTCATCTCACACTCCACATACCCAGACCTTCAAATGTGTCACACTCCCTCCTGGTCTTCTCAAATGTGGCTCCCTTTCTTTATTCCCGTGTATGAAACAACTAGTGTCCTAGGCTCCAAGCATCAGTATTGTTGGTGGCTTTCTGATGTTCAGACACTAGCCCCATCGTTTTCTGCTTTCAGAGTGTTTCTCCTGTGGTTCTTTTCTGGCCATTCTCCCTGTGATCGCTGGAGGTCAAACCCTGCTCATTTTATGTCTGACTATCCCAACAGCCTTCTGAACACGGAAGCCATATTTTGTGAAATGCTTGCTTCTGTGTTTTCACATTTTTCCTTTAAGTTTTGTTGTATAAATAGTTGGCTTAAGAGGAATTCTCAACTCCAGGAACAATAGAGATAAGGGAATAGCATGACTCTGGGGCTACAGAGAAGGCAAGGGCAGGGGAATTCATTGCTGCAGTTCCCACAGTAAAGTAGAAAGAAGGACTTTGGGGTGGGGAAGAAAGAGACCAAGACAGAGGGGAAGACTAGCACCAAAGGAGGCCATGGGCTATTTCTCATGACAGCATCTCTACATTTCTATTATAGTCTGCCACGGAGTGAACTCCATAGATACTCTTGAATTTGTATGTGTTACGATTTTGTTCCCACATCTAGCTCTCCCTGTCCTTCCTATTTTTCCTCCCTCTGTTCAAGCCCTTCCTCCTGTTTCCTCCTCTCTGCTTCTCTTCTGCCTCTCGTGGTACACTTTCTCCAACCTTTTATTTCTTTTCCTTCTGTGCTTTCTCCTCTGCTTCTCTCACTCGTTCCCTCCTTCTGTGCGCCTGTGGCCCCTTCATCCCCCGGTTCCCTCCCTCCCTCACAGCTCGCTGTGTGCTGGCTGCCGAGGGAGCTGCTTTACCTTCACCACGTCCAGGGTCAACGTGCGGGTCCGGCAGCTGCTTTTCTCCTCCCTTCTGCGCCAGGACCTCAGTTTCTTCCAGGAGACTACGACAGGTGGGGCCTGGATCCAGGTCTGGGGTTCCCCCGTACATTTCTTGCCCCTCAGTTACTCCACCCCATAAACAGCCCCTCTTCCTACCTACAGGCACGGTGCCAGGACAAGGAGCTGTTGGGCTCTCTTTTGGGACGGGGCAGTGAGGTCCCCTCCACTAGGTCTCTGCAGTCGAGGAGGGTGGTGTTTAGAAGAGGGGGCTGTGCCAGTGGGGAGGGTCGGGGGCAGTCTCGGTGTGGGGGCTTCGTGTTACACGTGGTTACCTCTCCAGTTCTGTCTTCCCCAGGGGAGCTGAATTCGAGGCTGAACTCAGATACCAAATTGATGAGCAACTGGCTTACTCTGAACACCAATGTGCTCTTGCGAAGCCTGGTCAAAGTGGTGGGGCTGTTTAGCTTCATGCTCAGCCTGTCCCCTCAGCTCGCCCTCCTCTCTCTGCTCAAGGTGCCCCTGGTAATAACAGCTCAAAAAGTGTATGACGGCCGCCATCAGGTATGTGGGGATGATAGGGAATCGCCAGGGCAGAAGAAAGCTCTCCCAGAGGTCTTTGCTTCTCAGCCTCAAGAGCAATAGTTCTGACAGGCTTGAGAAGGGCCCTGACCCCTAGGATTTTCTGTAAGTGTGTGTGTGTGTGTGTGTGTGTGTGTGTGAGAGAGAGAGAGAGAGAGAGAGAGAGAGAGAGAGAGAGAGACAGACAGGGAGGGGGAGGGAGGGAGGAGAAAGAAGAAAAGGGAGCATTTTTCTGGGAACAGGATAACTTCTTACCAGATTCTCAAAGGAGTCTTGTATGTACCTTCCCCACAAAAGATTTAAAATGCTGTCTTAGAGCATTTTAGGTAGAGTTTTCCACTTTCTAATCAGGAGAAGGAATTTGGGTGGAATGTAGAGAAAGTAGAAAAGTGCAGTTAGGCAGTCCTGAGTCTGAATATCAGCTCCGCGCTTTCTCTCTTCTTAGAAAAATGGTGGTAAAGTATACCTAACATAAAATTTACCATTTTTAGTGTTTTTTTAAAAGATTTTATTTATTTGACAGAGAGAAACACAGCCAGAGAGGGAACACAAGCAGCGAGAGTGAGAGAGGGAGAAGCAGGCTTCCCGCTGAGCAGGGAGCCCGATGTGGGACCCGATGTGGAACCCGATCCCAGGTCTCCGGGATCATGACCTGAGCCTTAGGCAGTCGCTTAACCAACTGAGCCACCCAGGCGCCCCCATTTTTAAAGTTTTAAACTGTGCCATTCAGTGGCATTAAGTACATTCACACTGTGGTGCAAAGACCACCACCATCCATCTCCAGAACTGTCTTCATCTTCCCAAGCTGAAACTTATTACCTATTAAATAACTCTACATTTCGCCTCCTCCCAGTCCCTGGCAATGAGGGGTCTATTTTCTGTCTCCATGAATTTGATTACTCTAGGTGTCTCATGTAAGTGAGATCATACAATATTTGTCTTTTTGTGAGTGACTTTATTTCATTTAGCTTAATGTCCTCCAGGTTCATCCCTGTTGTAGCATGTGTCAGAATTTTCTTCCCTGTTAAGGCTAATATGTCACTGATGCATAACTATTTTGTTAATCCACTCATCTGTTGCTAGTTGCTTGGATTGCTTCCACGTTTTGCTATTGTGAATAATGCTGCTGTGAACTTTGGTGTTCAAATACCTGTTCAAGTCTCTGCTTTTCGTTCTTTTGGGTATATACCCAGAGGCAGAATTGCTGGATTTTTTTTTTTTTAAGATTTTATTTATTTATTTGACACAGAGAAACACAGCTAGAGAGGGAACACAAGCGGGGGGAGTGAGAGGAAGAAGCAGTCTTCTGGCCAACCAGGGAGTCTGATGCGGGGCTCGATCCAGAGACTGTGGGATCATAACCTGAGCCAAAGGCAGATGCTTAATGACTGAGCCACCCAGGCGCCCCAGAATTGCTGGATCTCATTGCAATTCTGTTTTTAATATTTTGAAGAGCCACTGCTGAACCGGTTTTTGCAGTGCCTACACTTTTTTTTTTTTACATTCCCCTTGGCAATACACAAGGGTTCCGATTTCTCCACATCCTTCTAACTCTTATCTTCTCTTTGTTTCTTCTTTACTACATTCCCCAGTACTTATTTAGCTTACAATTGGAAGTTTGTACCTTTTGCCCACCTTCCTGCAGTCTATCCCCCACCCCTTCTTCTGGTCTCTGGTAACTACAAATCTGATCCCTTTTTCTATGAATTTTTTTTTTCTTTAGATGGCATGTATAAATGAGATCACACAGTATTTGTCTTTCTCTCTGGCTTATTTCATTTAGCATAATGCCCTCAGAGTCCATCCATGTTTTTGCAAATGGCAGGATTTCCTTTTTTATGGCCGAGTAAAATTCTGTATACATATATGCACCACTTTTTAAATTTTTAAATTTTAAAAATTAGCAGCCATCCTAATTTTTATGAGATGATAGCTCACCATAGTTTTGATTTACATTTTCCTAAGGACTAGTGGTGTTGAACATCTTTTCATGTGTTGTTGGCCATTTCTGCATCTTTTTTGGAGAAATGTCTGTTTAGTTCTTTGCTTATTTTTTAAATTGTGTTGTGTTTTACTTGTTGAATTGTAGGACTTGTTTCACTCTTCTGGATATTAGCCCCTTATCAGATCCATGGTTTGGAAATGTTTTCTGCCACAAAGGTTTTTAATTTTGATGAAGACCAATTTAATCTGTTCTTTCTTTTGTTGCCTGTGCTTTAGGTGTTCTATCCAAGAAATCATCACCAAATCTAGTGTCATGAAGCTTTGTCCCGGTGTTTTCTTCTAAGAGTTGTATGGCTTTAGCTCTGGTTTATGTTTTTGATCTGTTTTGAGTTACATCCCCAGCTCTGTTAACTAGCTGTAGCCCCTTAGGAAAATGATCCCTTCTGGTTTCATTCAGATGCTGAGGGTGGTATGAATTCCCTTAAATGAAGGAGCAAAAATCACCTGTATCCCCTACGCTAGCCAGCATTGAGAGCTCAGTAACATTTTGTTCCCTCCCTCTCTACTCTCAGTCCTCTGGAAAGAAATGTAAGGAAGAGGGAAAAAGGACAGTTAGATATTTTTAGATAGCTCAGGGGAGCATCCCCAGGAAGGAGATCAGACATGAGGGGTTCTCCTGTGTTTTGTCCCATCAGCCCCTTACACCCCCCCCCCCACTTTTGCAGGCTGTGCTTCTGGAGATCCAGAATGCTCTGGCGAGAGCAGGACAGGTGGTGCGGGAGGCAATTGGAGGCTTGCAGACGGTGCGCAGTTTGGGGGCGGAAGCGCAGGAGGTCGGTCTCTATAAGGAGGCCCTGGAACGGTGCCGGCAGCTGTGGTGGCGACGTGACCTGGAGCGTGCCCTCTATGTCCTCTTTCAGAGGGTGAGGAGACTGCATGGCTGGGGGTAGGAGCCAGGGAGGGGCGGGGAAGGCAGTGGGGTCCCCGGTGCTCCGTGTGGTAAGAGTGGACTTTTCCTCAGGGATTTCTTCTTGCCCTGCAGATGCTGCACTTGGGAATGCAGGTGCTGATGCTGAGCTGTGGGCTGCAGCAGATCCTAGCTGGGCACCTCACGCAAGGTGGGCTGCTCTCCTTCCTGCTCTATGAGGAGGGCATGGGCATTTATGTGCAGGTGAGCCTGGAGCCTGGGCGTACTCTTTCTCCTCTGTTTTTTTCTCTGGCCTCTGGGTCTTGGCTTTTTTGCCCCTTGAAAATACAAATCAATGGGCACCTGGCTGGCTCAGTCTTTAAGCGTCTACCTTCAGCTCAGGTCATGATCCCAGAGTCCTGGGATCAAGCCCCACATCAGGCTCCCTGCTCAGCAGGAAGCCTGCTTCTCCCTCTCTCACCTCCCCTACTTGTGTTCCCTCTCTGGCTGTGTTTCTGTCTGTCAAACAAATAAATAAAATCTTAAAAAAATATACAAATCAAACCAACCCCCAACTCACTGTATTATGGAGAACTTCAAATTTCTGCAAAAACAAAAACAAACTATAATGAACCTGCATGTACTCATCACCTGATTTAAAATTATCAACTCATGGCCATTCTGTTTCAACTGTACCCCCACCCATATTATTTTGAAGCAAATTCAAGATATAGTTGTATCTGTAAATGCCTCAGAGAGTATGTCTAAAACATAAACATTTAAAAAATATAACCATGAAACCCTTATCACACCAAAACTGTAACAGTAGTTCCTAAAATTCATCAAATACAGGGGTTATATTTCCACTTGTCTCATACATGTGACATATGTGTATATATTACAGTTTATCTCTCATGTATGGTTGTGGTAGCATCAGCCATTAATGCTCAATGCCTAGATCATTAAAATCATTAGGGGTTGCAAGATGGTGACACTCTACCACTCCTACAAGCATTAGCTGGAGTACACCCAGCCAGGGAGACTTACCCTCCTCTACTCTTTGGTAACCCAGTGGTGCAGTTTGAGTAGGAAAGGCAGAATAGCATTTAGTTCTTCTTCTCCTCCTCCTCCTTTTAAATAAGATTTTAGTCATTTATTTGAGAGAAGGAAAGAGAGAATGAGCATGAGAGGGGGAAGGTCAGAGGGAGAAGCAGACCCCTTGCTGAGCAGGGACCCCCCCCCCCCACTCCCATGCCGGGGACTTGATTCAAGGACCCCAGGATCATGCCCTGAGCTGAAGGCAGTCGTCCAACTAATTGAGCCACCCAGGCGCCCAGCATTTAGTTCATTACCTATATTTACCAGTTTTTCAAAAATAGTTACTTCACATTGGTGGTTATTTTATAATTTTATAATTTTCTTATATATTTGCGAACCATCTTTTATGTATGGAGAGCTGTGCTAGGCACTCTGGTAGCTGCAAAAATGAGGTGGGCATACTGCCTGCCTTTAGGGAGCTCCCTGCCCAGTTAAGAAAAACAGAAGGGGCACAAGTAATACAGAAGGGCAACTGGAAGTTCTGGGGAGAGAAGGAACGCTGAACGGGAGGGGTACGGACCTCTCTACTCTTTACATTGCAAATTGGCCCGCTAGGGTATTGGGTTGCCTTTAAATTCCATCTAAACTGCTCATTTAGGGGGAGGGACTCCTCTTTGGATGGGGGGGGAGAAGCTTGGCCTGAGCGCGGGTGGCAGGGGAGCCTGTGAGGAGCGGGGGAGCGGATTCCTGGTGAAGCTGCATTTGGTTAGCTGGCCCCTCGGTTCCTGTTTCCCAGACCCTGGTTTACATGTGCGGCGATATGCTCAGCAACGTGGGGGCTGCGGAGAAGGTGTTTCAGTACCTGGACCGGAAGCCAAAGCAGCCTCCTCCGGGAACTCTGGCCCCGCCCATTCTGCGGGGGCAGGTGGAATTCCAGGACGTCTCGTTTGCGTATCCCAACCGCCCGGACCAGCCTGTGCTCAAGGTTCCTGAAAGGGGCTGCGGGGAGGGACCTTCCCCCCCCCCCCCCCAGATCCAGAAGGGGAAGGCCCTGGGGCAAGCCTCTGACTGTTTCCTGGCTTTTCTAGGGGCTCACGTTCACCCTACGTCCTGGTCAGATGACGGCTCTGGTGGGACCCAATGGCTCCGGGAAGAGCACAGTGGCCGCCTTGCTGCAGAACCTGTACCAGCCCACCGGGGGAAGGCTGCTGCTGGATGGGAAGCCCATCTCCCAGTATGAGCACCGCTACCTGCACCGACAGGTGGGTGGTGGTGGAGGAGGAAGAAGACGAAGACGGACAGGAGATAGAAGGGAAGAAGTGTGTTTGGAGAGCATGGGAGATCCGTGGGAAGAAACACAAGGAGCCCATTCTGGGGGAGCTAGACCAGGAGGAAAGAGGATCCCTGCCATGGGAGTTGAGGCACCGTCCCCTGCTCCCATCGCCTGTTCCCATCCTCTCTGCACAGGTGACTTCGGTGGGGCAGGAGCCCGTGCTCTTCTCCGGTTCTGTGAGGGACAACATTGCTTACGGGCTGGAGAGCTGCAGTGATGAGAAGGTGATGGCAGCCGCCAAGGCCGCTAACGCGCAGGGCTTCATACAGGAGATGGAGCGCGGACTTAATACAGGTACCTTCAATCAGAAGAGCTGGAGCTGCTTCCCGGGGGTGCGGGTTGTGTCTGCTGCCTCCTTGCCCTTTGCTTGGCTCCCACCCCCCACCTTTCCCGGCACCAGCAGTTCTCTAGTTGCCCGTCCCGGTTGGGAGACAGCTACCCGTAGCAGTGCTCCCTCTCCCAGGGCAGCCCCAGCAGGTGTTGGCTCTCATGCCCCCTAATGGATATTGGTGGAAAGACCAGCTGTGCACTTGTCCTTGCTCCTGGGGAGCATGTTGTTGTGGCCCCTTGTGTCTGAGAAAAGATATTTCTTGGGTTCCGGGTTCCTCAGATGTAGGGGAGAAAGGGAACCAGTTGGCTGCAGGACAGAAACAGTGTCTGGCCATTGCCCGGGCCCTAGTGCGGGACCCACGAGTCCTCATCCTGGATGAAGCCACCAGTGCCCTGGATGTCCAGTGTGAGCAGATGGTGAGTACTGGGGGGGGGGGGGGGGGGGGGGGGGGGGGGGGGGGGGGGGGGGGGGGGGG
>PITA01023023.1:0-15675 GCA_004023965.1 Spilogale gracilis
ACAGTGTAAGAGGGTACCCCTTTCTCCGCAGCCTCTCCAACACTTGTTGTTTTCTGTCTTGTTAATTTTGGCCATTCTGACTGGTGTAAGGTGGTATCTTAGAGTGGTTTTGATTTGAATTTCCCTGATAGCTAGTGACGCTGAACATTTTTTCATGTGTCTGTTGGCCGTTTGTATATCTTCTTCGGAGAAGTGCCTCATGAAGAGGCAAAATTTATGCTTGGGTAAAATTTGTGTCATGAAAAAAGTTAACTCATCAGTCTGATATTATCTCAGTCACGATATTTCCCAAAGAATTTAGCTGGAAAAATGTATTGCCTCCAGGTACAAATCATATATAGAGCAAAAGCAAAATAGAGATACACTATTACAGAGTTTTTAACCTAAGTAGAGAATACAGAGATGAGTGATTACTTCTCTGAAAGTTATCCCTAATCAAGACCTGCAATAGAGTTTTCTTTCAAATCACCAGGAAGTAGTGAATTTTGTGAATGAAAAATTGGTGACCTAATTCTTCCACCAATTACTAAGTTCTTGATGTCTTACGCCATAGAAACTGTGAGCAGAAAGATACCGGAATACTCCCGGCTGAGCTGATACAGATTCACAATCAACGAGCTGACCAGGTTACATTTTCTGTGGCAAAGTAAGAAATATGGCTATACTGTCTCATGTTAAGAAAGGGGGAAAGAGATGCAATATCATAGTAAAATCATAGCTAACATTATTGAGGGCTTAGTAAGTGCTTGGCACTCTTCTTCTTCTTCTTTAAAGATTTTATTTATTTGTCAGAGAGACAGCACAAGCAGGGAATGGGGCAGGCAAAGGGAGAGGGAGAAGCAGGCTTCCTACTGAGCATGGAGCCCAAAGTGGGACTTGATCCCAGGATGCTGGGATCATGACCTGAGCCAAAGGCAGATAGATGCTTAACTGACTGAGCCACCCAGGCGTCCCACTTGGCACTCTTCTAAGTGTTTTCATGTATTTACTCATTGAGTCATCACAGCAATCCCATAAGGCAAGTACTATTTTATTCTCATTTTAGAGATGGGGAAATAAGAGCCCAGGTTACACATCTAATAAGTGGAAGAACCAGGATATGAACCCAAGAAGACTGGCTCCAGAGCCTATATTGATCTTCCTATACTGGACATCTCTCAACATAAGATTTATATTAGAAGTTACATATAATTATTATAAGGGCATCAACATAATTTCTGTTGAAATAACTTACTTGTTTTCAGATTCTGGCATCTGAGAAACTCTCGGGAGAACTAGACGAAACAAACACCTGTATGATAAAGCAATACAAAAAGTGATTCTTAGGAAAAAGCATATGAAAGAGTATTTACTACCTTATTAATCCTGATTATCCCAGGAGACAAAAGTGAGAAAAAAGAGGGTAAGGAGGAGACTAATTTTATTTTACTTATAGATCTTTGTATTGTTTTAATGGTTGTAATGAAAACATGCAAATTTTGTAATTTGGGGAGAGTAATTTAAGAAAATCATTTAAAAACAAAAGTGCTGTTTATGACAGATTCTTAAATAGTTCCACTGTTCATGTATCACTGCTCCAAATCACCTGCTAGAACATCAGGTACGATGTACAAATCTTAATATTTTTCTTAAGGAACTGGGAACTGGCCTTTGGGTTCCACATAAACTAGAATGACTATTCTTTCAAGGGGATCTGACAGCATAATGATGAACTAAGAAAGTAAGGCAGCTTATAAAGTTTTAAATGCTAAAAATCTTCTTTACAATACCACCTATCCTGAATGATTTTAGGTATTTATCTGACTAAAGGCATCTAAGTAACTCAAGACTCAGTGGGTTAAAGCCTCTGCCTTCAGCTTAGGTCATGATCTCAGGGTCCTGAGATCAAGGCCCGCATTAGGCTCTCTGCTCAGCAGGGAGCCTGTTTCCTCCTTTCTCTCTGCCTGCCTCTCTGCCTACTTGTGATCTCTCTCTCTGTGTCAAATAAATAAATAAAATCTTTAAAAAAAAAAAGACTCCTCTAATACTTATTTCTGTGACTCTGTTCCTTGTCAAATGTAGTTGACCAATAGGAAAACCACTATAGAATCCTTCTGGTTTCTGACTTTTGCCACTGACATATTCTCAGTCACATCATTAGGAGTTACCATGTCCTAACATCACCCTCTATCTCACTATGCAAAAGTTCCCTTTTGATAAACCATCTTCCTTCATAGAAAGAGAAAGGGGGGGATAAAGTTCAACTGATGTCTTTTTTAAAGGATTATTTATTTGAGAAAGAGAGAGAGAGAAAGAGAGAGAGTGCAGAGCAGAGGGGCAGAAGAAGAGGGAGCAGCAGATTCCCTGCTAAGCAGGGAGCCCAAAGAGGGGCTTGATCACAGGACCCTGAGATCATGACTTGAGCCAAAAGCAGATGCTTAACTGACTGGCACCCCCAACCGATACCTTTTTTTTTTTTTTTTAACTTTAAGCATCCCTATCAAATATCCAAATACATTTTTCACAGAAATAGAAAAAAATCCTCAAATTCATATGGAAACACAAAATACCATGAATAGCCAAGGCAACCTTGAGAAAGAACAATAAAGCTGGAGACATCACACTTCCTGGTTTCAAACTATACTACAGAGCTATAGGAATCAAAATAGCATGTTACCAGCACATCAAAAGAAAAGAATAGAGAGCCCAGAAATAAACCCATGTATAAACCATGCATACACTATGTTAACTAATATTTGAGAAGAGAGCCAAGAATATTTAATGGGGAAAGATAGTCTTTTCAATAAATGATATTGATAAAACTGGATGTTCACATGCCAAAAAATGAAATGGGGCCACTATCTTTCACTATTTAAAATACTTAACTTAAAATGGATTAAACACTTAAGACTTGAAACCAGTAAACATCCTAAAAGAAAACAGAGGGGAAAAGCTCTTTGACAATGACTTTTGGGATAGGACACCCAAAGCATAGCAAAAATGAGCAAGTGAGATTGCATTAAACCACAAAGCTTCTGCACAGCAAAGGAAACAAAATGAAAAGGCAACTTATAGAACAGGAGAAAGTATTTGCAAACCATATATCTGGATAAGGGGTTGTTACTATACAAATAAGGAGCATATACAACTCAGAAGGAAAAACCAATAATCTGATTTAAAAATAGGCAAAGGACTTGAATAGACACTTTTCTAAAAAAGACATGCATGGTCAACAAATACATGAAAAGATGCTGAACATCCCTAATCATTAGGGAAATGCAAATCAAGACCACAATGAGGTATTACCTTACACCTGTTAGAATGGCCTGTATCAAAAAGACAGATAAGTTTTGGTGAGGATGTGGAAAAGAGGGAAACCTTCAACATTCTTGGTAGAAACTAATTGGTACAGCCACTGGAAAACAGTATGGAGGTTCCTCAAAAATTAAAAACAGAACTACCATATGATCCAGCAATCCCACTTTTGGGTATAGATCCAAAGGAAAGAAAATCACTATCTTGCAAAGCTATCCGAATCCTCATGTTCATTGCATTATTCACAAAAGCTAAGACATGGAAACAACCTAGGTGTCCAATGACAGATGAATGATTAAAGAAAATGTGATATGTACAAACACAAAGGAATATTTTAACTAACTTACTTTAGATAGAGAAAACAATGGGGGAAGGAGAGGGGGAGAGAGAGGAGAGAGAGAGAGAGTCTCAAGCCAACTCCATGCCCAGCACAGAGCCTGATGTGGCGCTTGATCTCATGACCCTGAGATCATGACCCAAGCCCAAATCAAGAGTCGGACACTTAACTGACTGAGTCACCCAGGTACCCCACCTCCACAGAAATATTATTTACATTGAAAAGAAGGAAATCCTGCCTTTTGTGACAACATGGATGGACTTTGAGGGCCTTGTGCTAAGTGAAAAGACAAAGAAAGACAAATACTACACCATCTCACTTATGTGCTGAATCTTTAAAAAAAAAACATGAAAAACATAGAAACAGAGTAGAATGGTGTTGCTAGGAGCTGAGTATGGAAGAAGTGAGGAAGGTTGGTCAAAGGGTACAAACTTCAAATTATAAGATGCACAAGTTCTGGGGATCTAATAGAGTATGGTGACTATAGTTAACAAGACTGTATTATACATTTGAAAGTCAAGGAGAGACTAAATCTTATATGTTCTTACCACACACAAAGGAACTGTAATTTTGTGAGGCAATAAATATGTCAACTAATTTTTTTGTGCCAACCGTTTGAAAATATATGCATGTTCCAAATTATCAGGTTATACACGTTAAATTTATACATTGTCAGTTATACCTCAAAAAAGCTTGGAAAAAATTTAAAATAAGTTGGTACAGTAGGCCCAATCACATCACATCAATACTATCTTGACAAAGTTTATAGACCAATTATAACAGGAAATCCTTTCATGTCTACAGGATGCGAATTACTTACTTTAAAGCTGTAAGGACTTGTTGTGGGTCTTCCGAAAATTGAGCTAAATATTCCAAAGTTTTTCCTGCCACAATTTGTTGTCCATTCTAAAAAGGACAAACACAATATGTTAAATTATGTATCAAAGTGGTACTTATAAAGTGTTACCTATATTCCTGTCCTCTAAGGACAAGAAAAAAATCTGAACTTGTTCATTTTATATTATCAAAAGAGCTAATTCAAGATTATAGAATGAGGGGCGCCTGGGTGGCTCAGTTGGTTAAGCGACTGCCTTCGGCTCAGGTCATGATCCTGGAGACCTGGGATCGAGTCCCACATCGGGCTGCCTGCTTGGCGGGAAGCCTGCTTCTCCCTCTCTTACTCCCCCTGCTTGTGTTCCCTCTCTAGCTGTGTTTCTCTCTGTCAAATAAATAAAATCTTAAAAAAAAAAGATTATAGAATGAAAAAACAACTCATTGACAAAAAACAAAACAGGTTCATATTGCCCCCCAGAAACCCACTCCTCCCTATCCATAAATACTTGCAGACTTGCCAACACTGCCATGAACCCACTATGACTAATCTTATTGTGATCATTATCCCTGTTCATTAGCAGTAACCAAAAGAACCCCAGACCTTCATTTCTAGCACCCCCCTTTATAAAGCTCTGTAAATCCCTCTTTTCCCATTTCTCCCCAAGTCTCCTAGGCTTTCCACTTATGCTCTCTGAAATCCAGTTTATTATCATCAAAATCTTCTCTATGAGCAACCTCTTCCCTGAAAGTTCCCTCCACATTCTTTCTGTAATAGAAATCTAGGTCCCACCAAGGATACTGCTTCCAAAGAAGCCCTTTCAAGTAGTGGCGACTTTTCTCTCGTTTCCCTTCTACCCATAGACCTGGAGATGGAGTAGGCATAGTTTTTGCTCTTCATTGCTCTTTTAAAATTATTCTTCCTTTCCCAACCCCCAAATCCCTAGCTTTGAATTTCCTGTCATCAGACTGTATCACCCACTCTTCCTCTTTGTGCTGATCTACCAGCTCTCCTGACTTATCTACTGTACAGTTATTTTCTCAAAGACTACTCCTCTCTTAGTTTTTGGCACTTTCAATATATAGACAGATGATCCTTGCAATATTCTGATCTCTTATTTCCTTGAATTCTACTCTGCTAATTACCTTAGCTGTTCACTAGCATAGTCATTGACTGTACCCTCTCATTACTGTTAAGTGTCTTCTCATGAGTCTGTTGGCCATCTCTAAGTTTTCTTTGGAGAAAGGTCTGTTCATGTCTTCTGCCCATTTTTAAACTGGATTATTTGTTTTTTGGGTGCTGAAGTTGTGTCAGTTCTTTATATATTTTGGATACTGCCCCTTTATTGGATATGTCATCTGCAAATATCTTCTTCCATTCAGTACGTTGTCTTTTAGGTTTGTTGATTATTTCCTTCACTGTGGAGAAGCTTTTTATTTTGATGTAGTCACAATAGTTTATTTTTGTTTTTATTTCCCTTCCCTCAGGAGACATATCTAGAAAAATGCTGTTATGACTGATGTCATAGAAATTACTGCCTGTGGTCTCTTCTAGGATTTTTATGATTTCAATTCTCACATTTAGGCCTTTAATCCATTTTGAGTTTATTTTTGTGTATGGTGTAAGAAAGTGATCCAGTTTCATTTATTTGCATGAAGCTGTCCAGTTTTCCCAGCACCACTTGTTGAAGAGACCATGTTTTTCTCATTGCATATTCTCTCCCCCTTTGTTGAAAATTTAACCCACCATATAATTATGTGCTTATTTCGGGGTTTTCTATTCTGTTCCATTGATCTGTGTTGGATTCTATCATTACTAATGGTTGCAAATCTTCCATATTCCCAGTCAGGGCTGGGATTAGGGTGACCTAAGTGAGTTAAGTGAGGCTCTTAAGGTGGAAAATTTAAGGAGGCACTCACTCTCAGGGTCATGCAAGAATCAACTCTGTACTTGCATGACTCAGAAAGTGTATGCTTCCTTAAGTGCCTCACTTCCTCACCCTGGTCCTGCACCCTGCTCTGTTTCATGTATTCTACTTTCTGACCACCATCTCCTACCTTTCTAATTCACTCCCTTTTGTTACTCCAGCAATCCTTCAACTGCATTTAGACCTCCAATTCATTTATGCTACTAATTTTTCACTGTCCCTCTTCCTTCTGATGTCCTCCTCCGTGGCCAGTTTAAATTCCATGGGGTTTAATGATAATCACTTCTTTGTTTCTTGATTTTCCTACTACTCCACCTTTGCTTTGTTGTATTTACCTGGCAAAACCACAAACCTGGTTAAATCCAACTTTCTACTGACTTTTGTGCTTACATCCATGCAGCTAAAAGCGGCTGGATAAAAACCTGTACAACTATTTCTTTTCTTTTAAAACTTCATCAAATAGGTCTTAATACTTACTGGGCAAACATCTCACACTAGCATGTCATTCACTTTCTTGCTTTCCTGCATTATTAGTTTACACCTTACCTATCTTCTCAAACTCCCCAACATCTCCTCTCCCATTCTCATTCTCAGGTGATGACCTTGTTTCCTACTTTGTTGAACAAACTGAAGCCATCAGGAAAAAAACTTCCAGATTCCCACTACCACATTTATTCATAAACCAGGAACCACACCACACACTCTAACTTCTCAACTGCTGTCATAGATGAAATATCCATTTTCTTTCCCAAAGCCAGTCCCTGAATTTATACACTTGTGCCCATCACCTCTTGCCTATTTAAGGACATTGCTCTAACAATTCTCTTTTCTCTCTCACACACATTGAAACATTTTGTTCTTTTACTAGGTCATTTCCATCAACATAAAAGCACTCTCATTCATCCCATCTCAAATAAACAAGCACACAAACCTCTGATCCTACTTCTCACACCAGCTACTGACCAATTTCTTTTCTTTGTAGCAAACTCCTCTAAAGAGTTCCATTAATTGTTTCTCAAAAGGGAAAAGAGGTAAAAAAAAATCTTGTGGATAAATACATAAGAATTACCTCCAGAGCAAACTGGGCTGCTAAACTGAGAAGCATGATAGGTGACTCTCTATCTTTAAGTAGCTCATTCTCTTCTGGATTTTCAGGTCTTAGTAGCTTCTCTAATGTAGTAATTGCCCGCAAAGCTGAAAAAGAAGGAAACAATTTAAAAAATGAGATACTCTTATCAAAGATAATAGTTATATATGGTTAATTATACCATAGTGATTTTAGAACTCATTTTAAGAGCACCAGTATCTCTTTTTATTAAGTTCGATAAGCCAACATATAGTGCATCATTAGTTTTTGATCTAGTGTTCAAAGAGCACTAGTATCTTTAAAATATTAGTTAATTTCCATAACATCATCTAAATTGCTAAACTGTCAAGGAGGACTTGAATGTTAGAAAAATGCCCAAATGAGCAATTCACCTCTGTGAATATGGATATACTTGCAAAAGTGAACAAAAACAAATGTTTATCCAGCAAATTTTTTAAGAGTACAATACAGAACCAACCTAAATTCCATCAATAATGGATGGGCTAAATACATTGTGGTACATTCATAAAACAGAATCTAAAACAGACTGAAACTTAAAAATGAATGGTGGCATTACATTCCATTATATATCTTAAAGACAAACTACAGTAAGTTAGATGTATGCACTATAGAACTTAAGTAACAATTAAAATAACAAAACAAAGAGAGTTAATAAACCAAAAGATGAGATAAATGTAATCAATAAAAAAATCAAAAGAAAGTAGAAAAAAGAAAAATGGTGACAACAAAGAGATGGGACAAGTAGAAGACAAATAAAAAGATGCTAAATTTAAACCTAACCATATCAATAATCATGTTAATTATAAATGGTCTAGGGGTGCTTGGGTGGCTCAGAGGGTTGGGCCTCTGCCTTCAGCTCAGGTAATGATCTCAGGGTCCTGGGATTGAGCCCCATGTCGGGCTCTCTGCTCAGCGGGGAGCCTGCTTCTCCGAACCCTCTCACTGCCTACTTGCGATCTCTCTGTCAAATAAATAAATTAGTTAAAAGAAAACGCATAGGACAATATATACTATGTTAAAGGTAATCAAAAGAAAGCTGGAATAGCTATATTAGTATCAGACAAAATGGATTTCAGAGCAAAGAATATTACATTAGAGAAGGTTAATTCATGATGATAAAGGAATTAATTCATTATGATAACATAACAATTCTAAATGTTTATGCACCTTATAACAAAATTTCAAAACACAAAGAGAAAAAACTTCAAGAACTGCAAGGAAAAATTAACAAATCCACAATTCTAGTCTAAGACTTCAGTGTCTTCTCTTAGTAACTGATAGAATAAGTAGTAAATCAGCAAGGATGTAGTACACTCTGCTATTAATCAACTTGACCTGAGTAACATTTACAGAACACTCAAACAAACACCAGTAAAATATATATTTTTCTCAGGTACATACAGAACATTTACCAATAAAGACAATATTCTGGGCCACAGAACAAGCCTTAATGTATTTAAAAGGATTCAAGTCATATAAAATTATGATTTTTGACTGTGTGATTTCAAGTTTATTATACAGCTAAACTAATTAAGACAGGATGGAAGTGGTATAAAGATAGATTAATAGATCAATGGAACAGAATGAAGAATCCAGAAAGAGACCCACACACATATATGACAACTGATTTTTCAATAAATGTGCAAAGGTAATTCAGTTGAAAAAGATAGTTTGGTTTTTTTTTTTTAAGATTTTATTTATTTGACAGAGGGAAACACAGCCAGAGAGGGAACACAAGCAGGGGGAGTGAGAGAGGGAGAAGCAGACTTCCTGCCGAGCAGGGAACCCAATGTGGGACTTAATCCCGGGACCCGGGATCATGACCTGAGCCGAAGGCAGTCGCTTAACCAACTGAGCCACCCAGGCGCCCCATGAAAAAGATAGTTTTTAAATAAATAATGCTGAAAAATGATGCTTGAATGATTAGATAGCCATGTGCAACAAAAAATGAACTTCAGTTCATACCTCAAATTAAATACAAAAATTAATATAAAAAATTGGTCACAGAACTAACCATACACTTCTTTTAAAGATTTTATTTATTTATTTGACAGAGAGAAACACAGCGAGAGAGGGAACACAAGCAGATGGACTGAGAGAGGGAGAAGCAGACTTCCTGCCGAGCAGGAAGCCTGATGTGGGGTTTGATCCTGGGTCTCCAGGATCATGACCTGAGCCGAAAGCAGTTGCTTAACCAACTGAGCCACCCAGGCGCCCCAAGAACTAACCATACATTTACACCAATAACATATCTTGACGAAAACACAGGAAAATATTTTTGTGACCTTAGATTAGGTAAAGCTTTCTTACCCATAATACCAAAAGCACACTCTATAAAGAGGAAAAGAAGGTAAACTAGATTGTCAAACTTCTCATGAAAGACACTGATAAAAAAAAGAAAAAATGTGTAGAACACATATCCAATAATTTTTATGTAAAATATATATAGAACTTTCAAAACTCAATAGTAAGAAAACAAGGTTCCCTATAGCTTAGTAACTAAATTATATTTTTCCTTATGTTCTAGCCACTATAACAGAAGATGAATAAAACACAGAGATGAATTAAAAAAAAAGAAAACAAAGTTCCCTATAAAAAACTGGACAAAAGATTTATACAAACACTGTCAAAGAAGATATATGGCTATCAAATATCAGACATTATAGAAATGTTAGTTAAAATTATAATAAGGTACCACCACCAACTATTAGAATAAGTAAATATTTTAAAATGAACAATTCCAAGTGCTGTTGAGGATGCAGATCACCTGGAACACTCATATATAGCTGGGTAGAATGTAAAATTCTATAGCTCCTTAGGAAAACAGGTTGGCAATTCCTAATACAGTTAAACATATATTTACCATACAATGCAAAACCCAATTCCTACTCATCCTAGAGAAGTTAAATTTTATCATCACACAACATCTGTAAACAGGTATTTAAAGCACATTTATTCACAGTTGCCCAAAACAGAAACCATCCAAATATACTTCAACTGGTGAATGAATAAACAAACTGTGGAACATATATAGTATAAAGTACTACTCAACAATAAAAAAAGAACAAACTATTGAAACACAACAGTATCAATGAGTTTTGAATGCATTATCATAAGTGAAAGAAAGGTTCAAAAAGCTTCATAATGTATGACCCCGTTTATATGACATTTTGGAAATGGCAAAAATATAGAGATAGAAATGAGTTCAGATGTTTCCAGGACTAAAAGCGGTTGGAAGGAATGACAATAAAGAAACCTGAGGTAATTTTTTTGTTCTAGATCATGACTGTAATGGTGGTTACATAACTGTATACAATTCTACTCATAGAATTAGTTTATATAAATAAACCTTGTAGAATCTCACACTAGTAAGAGTAAGTTTTATTCTATATATTATCAATAAACATGGCTTTAAAAATGGTCACAGATAACTGGGGGAAAAATAAAAAGACTGAAATGATGCTATGTTTAAAAAGTGAAAACATATTTTAATAGACTGTTAAAAGATTTAATAGCAAAACTATTTTTTTGCCATTTCTGTTGGTAAAAAGTTTCAAATTTTTTTCATCTTTCAACATAATACATCAAATAAAACAAATTCCCAGAGGTCTCCAGTGAAAACGTTGATGATGGACATGACTACACTATATACCCTGATAAAGAACTGACTCCAATTTGCTAATATTTAATTAATACACAGGAATACTTTGCTATCCTGGAACATTTCTTTTTCAATGAAGAATAAGTGATCCTTTTTTATGGAGTGCAAAGCAGAGTCCACTGCACATAGTAGGTATTCATAAACAGCTGCTCAACTGGATTAGTATAAATTTTGTTTGGATCCATTAATTTAAACTTCTCTATTTCTCAACTTATGCCCCTCACATGGACAACCAGTCTGGAGCTCCAACTGCCTCAAGATATCCTCAGCTACACTGAGGGCTGAATGGGAGTAAGATCACAGCACAGGCGTATCTGTAACTAAGTCAAGATCCAAGAGTGTACAGACACATCGACTAGGAAACTATGCTTAACGGAAAGGGCACAGCACTAATGGGACGAGGTTCACGTAAGCAATTCCAGCACTGTCAACTCTGTAGAGAGAAACTCCATTTCAAGGCTAAATCTCTTATTAATCACTTCCCAAATAAGCGAAAACATTTAAAAGTAAGCTGGAGACTTTGACTGTCTAAAACAACTCTTAACTGAAATGGGTTTGCAGTATCAATTCCCTCTTACCCCACAGCCTTTTAAATTTAATTTTTAGGAGGTTCAAATGACAGAAAGTAGAAAAAAGTATACCACGACAAGACTTTTACCCCAATTCTTGTCCCACATCTTCCTAGTTCTTACTCCCTCAATAGGCAGCCCCTGTTCTTTTATTTCTATGTAAACTTCGTAATTCCTTTTTGCATGGCTGTATCATCTTTACATAGTAAAGCTAGAATATAGAATATGTAACTCCACTGTCTTAAAAACAATATTTTTCCCTTTATGGTAGAAGAGGATTATTATTTATATTAAATATAATTCATAAATAAACATTCATACCTCTGCCAGAGTTTCCCTCTAAAACTGCAATCTTGAATACATAAAACTGAGTGAAAATATTTGTAGGATCACGTCGTTCAGCTTCTCTCACTGCCTCTTTAGCCTGAAAAAAAGAAATATTGGCTCTCTTTTATAGAAGTAATAAGAAAGACCTTATCATATTTTACTAAAATTATTACTATAGTCACAATGGCTGATGACACTCATCATAAAATGATGTGACTCTAAGTAAAATCTTTAAAGAACTGTTTTCTTAAAATGCTGAAGAAACAGTGAGCTCTCCTTCTAGAAATAGGGTGCATTATATATGTCAGACTAACTCTCCTATTGAAAACAATGAGGAAAAAAAAAACAAAAAAGAAAACAATTAAATGTTAGATAGCATTTTCTTTTCAATTCCAAAGCAACTTACAAGATAATAAAATCTAAGGAAAAGTGAGGTTCCAGAGAAATAAGCAGAGAATTAAAGCCACTTTTTTTTCTGGTGGGCATTTATAAATCTAGACAAATGTTAGCTTTAGTTTTAAATTAATCTCACTAGGTTAGGAAAACAGACATGAAGACCCAAGGCACCACACTCTTAGGCTATCAGAACTAAACTGCTCCTACCTGCATCACAAGGAGACTGCAAAGAAAGTTACTTTGGTTCTAACAGGAACATGACAAAATGTGGTGAGGAGAACCAATCCCTGAGGCGTGTATTGACAGCACCAAATTACATTCTACGGAAGCCAAAAGACCTCGAGCCAAGAATTTAGTTGACATTAGTCCCAACCATCTGAAGAAGCAAATACAAATGTTCTCCGGGGGAAGTAACCTTCATCCTAGGCTTCAAAATATTTCCAAAAATGATATTTAAAGAATCAGGAGTAGTAAATATAGCTAATTAAGAAGCAAAACACCATAAATGAGAATCAGCAGAAACAACTGCAGATTCTTAAAATGTAGATACCAGAATTATAAAAAACTATCTATAAAACACTTGTTTTCAAAGTTTAAAGAAATAAAAGACCCTTAAAAATACATGTAAGTAGGTTGATAAACAATACTACATGTTGATATGATACAATGGTTATTTGCAGCTGATCTCAATTCTGATTATTGCCTATGGCATACCAGTTACACATCCTGAATATCAGAGAAATTTGTAGGAAACAGAAACTATAATATATGACCTTGATGATCTGAAAAAGAACTACATGAAATGAAAAATACAATAACCCAAATGTAAACATGGTGGATAGGTTCAACTGCAGATTAGAAACATGAGAAGGGAAAATTAGTGAACTGAAAGATAAGGCAAAATAAATTAGGCAAAGTGCAGTACAGATATTGCAAATATGGACAGTTCAAAAAAGATTCTTTGAAAGACAATGACATTTCAGTCACTAAGTAATTTCCACATTGGTAGAAGGGGGTAACCAGAAAATTTTCTTTAAAGGTTTTATTTATTTATTTGGCAGAGAGAAACAGAGCGAGAGAGGGAACACAAGCAGGGGGAGTGGGAGAGGGAGAAACAGGCGCCCTGCAGAGCAGGGAGCCTGATTCGAGGCTCAATCTCAGGACCCTGGGATCATAACCTGAGTCAAAGGCAGAAGCTTAATAACTGAGCCACTCAGCTGCCCCTATTTTTTAGTTTTAATTTAAATTCCAGTTACTTAACATACAGTGTAACATTAGTTTCACATGTATAATACAGTGATTCAACACTTTCATACAACACCCAGGGCTTATCATGACAAATGCACTCCTTAATCCCTATCACCTACTTAACCCATCCCCCTACCCACCCACCTCCCTTCTGGTAACGCTCGGTTTGTTCTCTATAATTATGAGTCTGTTTCTTGCTTTGCCTCTCTCTTATTTCCCTGGGCATTCTTTTTGTTTTCTGCCTTAAATTTCACTTATGAGTGAATTCATATGGTATTTGTCTTTCTCTGACTGAATTATTTCACTTAGCATAGTACTAACTCGCTCTATCCATGTCGTTGCAAATGGTGAGATTTCATTCTTTTTGATGGCTGAATACTATTCCATCATGTGTGCACACACACACACACACACACACACACACACTCAACTTCTTTCTCCATTCATCAGCTGATGGACATTTGGGCTTTTTCCATAATTTGGTTATTGTAGATAATGCTTCTGTAGACATTAGACATTGGTGTGAAGCCACGTGGTCTTGGACTTTTGTTTGTTGAGAGATTTTTGATTACTGATCCAATTTCTTTGCTAGTTCTGAGTCTACTCAAATTTTCTATTTCTTCATGTTTCTGTTTTGGTAATTTATGTGTTTCTTGAAATTTATGCATTTCCTTTAGGTTGGTTTGGTGATGACTTAAAAAAAAACCAAAACACCAAAAGCATAATCCATGAAATTGGGAGTTGGACATTATTAAAATTAGAAATATCTGCTATGTGAAAGATATAGTTACAGAATGAAAAAATAAGCCACAAAGTGAGAGAAAACATTTGCAAAACACACATCTGATAAAAAGCTGATGTCCACAGAATTCAACAAAAAGACAAGAAACTACTCAACTAAAAATTGGGGAAAAAACTTGAACAGTTACCTCACTAAAGAAGACATACAGATGGCAAATAAACATATAAAAAGATGCGATGCTCAACATTATATTTCATCAAGAAAATGCAAATTAAAATAATAACACTATACAACTATTAAAATGGCTAAAATTTAAAACACTCACAAAACCAAATACTGGTGAGAATGTGGAGAAATAGGAATTGTCATTCATTGCTAGTAAGAAGTATTGTAGAGCCATTATGAAAGACAGTTTCGTAGTTTCTTATAAAACTGAATATACTCTTAAAAAGACACAGGGTTGCAGACTGGATAAAACGACAGGACCCACCCATATGCTGTTTACAAGAGACTCATCTTGAATCTAAAGACACTTCCAGATTGAAAGTGAGGGGATGGAAGACCATCTTTCATGCCAATGGACCCCAAAAGAAAGCCGGGGTAGCGATTCTCATATCAGACAAATTGGATTTTAGACTAAAGACTGTAGTCAAAGACACAAGGATACTACATCATTCTTAAAGGGTCTATACATCAAGAAGATCTAACAATTGTAAATATTTATGCCCCTAACATGGGAGCAGCCAACTACATAAGCCAACTGTTAAACAAAATAAAGAATCATATTGATGCAAATACACTAATCGTAGGAGATCTTAACACACCACTCTCTCAGCAATGGACAGATCATCTAAACAGAAAATCAGCAAAGAATCAAGAGCCTTGAATGACACATTGGACCAGATGGATCTCATAGATATATTCAGAACATTTCACCCTAAAACAGCAGAATACTCATTCTTCTCGAGTGCACATGGAACTTTCTCCAGAATAGACCACATACTAGGTCACAAATCAGGGCTCAACCAATACCAGAAGACTGAAATTATTCCCTGCATATTCTCTGACCACAATGCCGTGAATCTGGAACTCAACCACCATAAAAAGTTCAGGAGAAAATCAAACACTTGGAAGCTAAAGACGAGCCTACTCAAGAATATGTGGATCAACCAAGAAATCAAAGAAGAACTGAAACACTTCATGGAAACCAATGAGAATGAAGATACGTCAATCG
>PITA01023023.1:15775-29180 GCA_004023965.1 Spilogale gracilis
AGCAAAGGCCGTCCTAAGGGGGAAATTCATAGCCATCCAAGCATCACTCAAAAAAATTGAAAAATCCCGAATACACCAACTCTCATTACACCTTAAAGAACTGGAAAATCAACAAAAAATTAAACCAACCCCCCACACAAGGCGGGAAATAATAAGGATTAGAGCAGAGATGAATGAATCAGAAACTAGAGATACAGTAAATACATCAACGAAACTAGAAGCTGGTTCTTTGAAACAATCAATAAGATTGATAAACCATTGGCCAAACAAACCCCAAAGAAAAGGGAGAAGACCCAAATTAATAAAATCATGAATGAAAGGGGAGAGATCACGACTAACACCAAGGAAATAGAAACAATCATCAAAAATTACTATCAACAATTATATGCCAATATGTTTAACAACCTAGAAGAAATGGATACATTCCTAGAAACCTATAAACTACCAAGACTGAAACAGGAAGACATTGACAACCTGAATAGACCTATATCTAGTAATGAGATTGAAGCCGTGATCAAAAACCTCCCCGAGAGAGAGAGTTTGATTTCCTCTTTGCCAAGCTGGATACCTTTTATTTCTTTCTGTTGTCTGATTGCTGTTGCTAGGACTTCTAACACTATGTTGAATAGTAGTGGTGAGAGTGGGCATCCTTGCCTTGTTCCTGATCTCAGAGGAAAGGCTGTCAGTTTTTCCCCATTGAGGATGATATTCGCTGTGGGTTTTTCGTAGACAGATTTTATGAGGTTGAGAAATGTTCCCTCTATCCCTATACTTTGAAGAGTTTTGATCAGGCAACCCACAGAATGGGAGAAGATATTTGCAAATGACACTACAGACAAAGGGCTGGTATCCAAGATCTATAAAGAACTACTCAAACTCAACACCCAAAAAGAAGATGAACACATCAAAACATGGGCAAGAGACATGAAGAGGCACTTCTCCACAGAAGATACACAAACGGCTAACAGACACATGAAAAAATGTTCAGCGTCACTAGCTATCAGGGAAATTCATATCAAAACCACACTGAGATACCACCTTACACCAGTCTGAATGGCCAAAATTAACAAGACAGAAAACAACAAGTGTTGGAGAGGCTGCGGAGAAAGGGGAACCCTCTTACACTGTTGGTGGGAATGTAAACTGGTGCAGCTGCTTTGAAAAACAGTGTGGAGATTCCTTAAAAAATTAAAGATAGAGCTACCCTATGACCCTGAAATTGCACTACTGGGAATTTACCCCAAAGATACAGATGTAGTGAAAAGAAGGGCCATATGTACCCCAATGTTCATCGCAGCAATGGCCACAATCGCCAAACTGTGGAAAGAGCCAAGGTGCCCATCAACAGATGAATGGATAAAGAAGATGTGGTCCATATATACAATGGAATACTATGCCTCCATCAGAAAGTTTGAATATCCAACTTTTGTAGCAATATGGACTGGACTGGAAGAGATTATGCTGAGTGAAATAAGTCAAGAAGAGAAAGTCAAGTATCACATGGTTTCACTTACTTGCGGTGCATGAGGGGTAACCTGGAGGACAGTGGGAGAAGGAAAGTAAATGAGAACGAGGGTAATCTAGGGAGGGAAACGAAACAACAGAGACTTTGGACACAGAAACAAACTGAGGGACTTGGAGGGAGGGGGGTGGAGGGATGGGAGAGCCTGGTGGTGGGTACTGGGGACACCTAAAGCATGGAGCACTGGGTGTGGGGAATGGGGAATGAATCTTGGAACACTGGGAAAAAAATTTTAGTAACAATTAAAAAAAAACTGAATATACTCTCACAACAAAATCCAGCAATTGCCCTTCTTAGTATTTTACCCGAATGAGCTACAAGATAATGTCCACAAAATATCCTGCACATTACTGATTGTAGAAACTTTACTCATAATTGTGAAAACTAGGAAGCAACCAAAATATCCTTCAATAGGTTATACAAATATAATAAAACTAAGAATACCCTAATTTTGTAATGATAGTGTGTAAATCACTTTTATCTCTACTATAAGTTAAAAACAATAATATTAAAAATAACTACAGCTATAAAAATTTGTTAACAGATGTACAATATAAAAAGATGTAAAGTGTGACATGAATAGCATAAATGTGAGGAGAGAAGAAGTAAAAGTGTAGAGTTTCTCTATGCATTTGAACATAAGTTGTTAACAGCTTAAAATAGACTGTTATATCTAAAAGATGCTTTATGTGAACCACATGGTAACCACAAAGAAAAAACCCATAGTACATACATAAAAGATAAATAAAAAGGAATTAAATCATACCACTACAAGAATACATTTTTAAAAAAGACAGCAAGAGACGAAAAAAAGAACAAAGGAATTTGAAACTAAGAAAATTAACAAAATGGAAATAGTAGGTCCTTACCTATCAAAATTACTTTAAATATAAAGGAAGAAAATTCTCCAATCAAGGACACAGAGGGACTAAATTATTTTCAATAATAATATTCCAACAGTATGTTACCTACTAGAGATGAACTTAGCTATAAGGATATACATAAAACCGAAAGGGTCTGAAAAAGATATTACATGCAAATGGTAATGAAAAGTGAGCAGGAGTGGCTGTAATTATATCAGATAAAATAGACTTTAGTCAAAATTGGTCACAAGAGGCAAAGAAGGTTACTAAACAGTGATAAAGGAGTCAACTCACTAAGAGGCTATAACAATTATAAATATATATATACACTGAAGATTAGAGCAACTAAATACTTAAAAACTACTACTGTCAAAAAGATGCTCAACATCACTAATCTGAGGGAAATGCACATGAAAACTATAGTGAGATACCACTTCACACCTGTCAGAATGGTTAATTCAAGTACACAAGAAATAACAAGTTTTGACAAAGATGTGGAGAAAAAGGAACCCTCATGCACTGTTTGAGGGAATGCAAATAGAGCTGCTGTGGAAATCTCTATGGAGGTTCCTCAAATTAGAATTACCATATGATTTCCATTACTGGGTATTTACCCACCCTTTTGGGGGGGGAGGGAAAACACTACAGCATTATTTACGGCATTATTGCAGCATTATTTATAATAGCCAAGATATGGAAGCAATCCAAGTCTTCATTGATAAGACAGATGGATGAAGCAGATGTGGTATATATACACTTTGTGGAGGTTACTCAGCCATAAAAAAGAATGAACTCTTGCCATTTGCAATAACATGGATGGCCCTAGAGGGTCTAGAGGATATGATGTTGAGTGAAATAATTCAGTCAGAGAAAGACAAACACCATATGATTTCACTCATATGTTATTTAACATAAAAAACAGACAACAAAAAAGGAGACATATATAAAGAGACTCTTAAATACAAAGAACAAACTGGTGGTTGCCAGAGGAAAAGTGGGTAGAGCAATAGGTGAAATAAAGGTGGTTAAGAGTACACTTATCTTAATGAGCATGGAGATATTCATAAAATTGTTGAATCATTATACTGTATACCTGACAGTAATATAACACTGTATGTTAATTATACTTGAATTTAACAATAAATAAATGAAGCAAATGTTAACAAACCGAAGGGAGTAATAGACAGCAATTATAAACAGTAGGAGAATTCAACACCCCACTTTCAACAATGCATAGATCATCCATATAGAAAATTAATAAAAGAGGGGCGCCTGGGTGGCTCAGTTGGTTAAGCGACTGCCTTCGGCTCAGGTCATGATCCCGAAGACCCGGGATCGAGCCCCATATCGGGTTCCCTGCTCCACGGGAGGCCTGCTTCTCCCTCTCTCACTCCCCCTGCTTGTGTTCCCTCTGTTAAATAAATAAATAAATAAATAAATAAATAAATAAATAAAATAAAAAGAAAATTAATAAAACAAATAGCAGACCTGCATAACACTACAGACCAAATGGAACTTACAAACACACACAGAATAGTCTATCCAACAGCACAAAAGTACCTATTTCTCTGAAGCACACATGGAACATTCTCCAGGACAGGCCGTATGTTGGGCCCTAGAGCAAGCCTTAACAAATTTAAGAAAACTGAAATCATACCAAATACCTCTTCCAAACACAATGGTAAAAAAACTAGAAATAAAAAAAACTAGGGGCGCCTGGGTGGCTCAGTTGGTTAAGCGACTGCCTTCGGCTCAGGTCATGATCTCGGAGACCCGGGATCGAGTCCCACATCGGGCTCCCTGCTCGGCAGGAAGCCTGCTTCTCCCTCTCTCACTCCCCCTGCTTGTGTTCCCTCTCTGGCTGTGTTTCTCTCTGTCAAATAAATAAAAATCTTAAAAAAAAAAAACTAGAAAAATGAAAAACTCACAAATGCATGGAGGTTGAAAAACATATTCCTGAACAACCAATGAGTCAAAGAAGAAATCAAAAGGGAAATCCAAAAGTGTTTTGTGACAAAATAAAATAGAAACACATCATATCCAAACTCATGGGATGTATCAAAAATAATCTTAAGCAGAAAGTTTATAGTGATAGACACCTACATTAAAAGAAGATCTCAAATAAATAATCTAACTTTATAACTCAAGGAATTACAAAAAG
Organism: Spilogale gracilis; assembly: GCA_004023965.1. Taxonomy (NCBI): domain Eukaryota; kingdom Metazoa; phylum Chordata; class Mammalia; order Carnivora; family Mephitidae; genus Spilogale; species Spilogale gracilis. The sequence continues at coordinate 20,322 of PITA01023023.1, forward strand.
AAGAAAACAGTAAGCCCAGGTCTAGCAGAAGAAGGAAAATAATAAAGAGTAGAGCAAAAATAAATGAAACAGAAATAAGACAATAGAAAAAAAATTAATGAAAATGCAAGTTGGAATTTTGGAAAGATAAAACAAAACTGACAAACTTTTAGCTAGATTAACCAAAAAAAAGAGTGGACTCAAACAAAATTATAAATAAAACTGACATAAAAACTGCCATCACAGAAATACAAATAGTCATAAATGATTTCTGTGAACAATTATATAACAACAAATTGAAATCCTAGAAAAAATGGATAAATCCTTGAAACACACAACTTACTAAGACTGAATCAGGAAAAAATAGAAAATCTGAACAGACCAATAACAAGTAAGATTTAATAAACATGCGTTTGAACTTAAGTGACCATCAACTTGATATAGACTGTTATACACATAAGATGTTATATATGAACCCAGTAGTAACCACAAATCAAAACTCTAAAACAAATACACAAAAAATAGAGAAAAAGGAATCCAAGCATAACATTAAACAAAGCCATTAAAGCAAAGAGGGGAAAAAGGTGAGAGAAAAAGAACAATAAAAACAGCCAGAAAAAAAAATAACAACATGGCAACATATACATATTTATTAATAATTACTTTAAATGGAAATGGACTAAATGTTCCTATCCAAAGACATAAGTGACTGAATGGATAAAAAAACACAGACCCATCTGTATATTGTCTATAAAAACTCAACAAAATTGAAAGTGAAGGGATGGAAAAAGATATTCCATGCAAATGAAAGTGAAATTATAAGTTGGTGTATTAATACTTGTATCAGATAAAATAGGCTTTAAAACAAAGATGGTAGCAGGAAAACAAAGAAGGGCACTACATAATAAGAAAGGGATCAATCCAACATGGGACTGTAACAATTGTAAATATATATGCAAAAACATAGGAGCACCTAAATACAAAAAGCAAATGTTAAGAGATATAGAGGGAGAAACTGACAGTATTACAAAATAGTGGGGGCCTTAAGACAACATTTACATCAATCAACAGATCATCCAGACAGAAAATCAATAAGAAAACAGTGGCTTTAAATAACACATTAGACCAGAAGGCCCTAACCAATATATACAGAACATTCCACCCAAAACTGGCAGAATAAACATTCTTCCCAGGTGCACATGGAACTTTCTCCAGGATACATAGCATGTTAGCACAATAAAAAAGTCTTAATAAATTTAGGAAGACTGAAATCATGTGAGGCATTTTTTCAAACCACAACAATATGAAACTAAAAATCAATTAAGATAAAATCTAGAGAAAAAAACATGTAAAAGCTAAATGACATGATACTAAGCAACAAATTGGTCAACCAAGAAATCAAATAGGAGATAAAAAATACATGGAGACAAATAAAAATGAAAATAGAAGAGTACAAACTCTGGAATGCAGCAAAATAAGTTCTCAGATGGAAGTTTATAGAAATACAGGCCTCAAGAAAAAAGAAAAATCTCAAATAGACATACTTAAAAGAGCTAAAAAAAAAGAAGAAGAAAGCTCAAAGCTAGTAGAAGGAAGGAAATAGTGAAGATTAAAGCAGTAATAAATGAAATTGAGTCTTAAAAAAAATACAAAAGATCACTGAAACCAAGAGTTGGTTCTCTGAACAGATAAACAAAATTGATAAACCTCTAGCCAGACTTAACAAGAAAATGAGAGAGGGAACTAAAATAAAATTATAAATGAGGGAGGAAAAATAACAACTGAAACCACAGAAACACAAAGGATTATAAGAAAATGTTAGGAGAGATTATATGCCAACATATTGGAGAACCTAGAATAAATGGATAAACTTTAAGAAACATATAAATCACCAAAACGGAAACAGAAAGAAACAGAAAACTTAAACAGACTCATAACTAGCAAAGATATTCAATTATCAAAAATCTCCTAACAAACAGAAGTCCAGGGCCAGATGACTTCACAGGTGAACTTTACTAAACATTTAAAGAAGAGTTAATACTTATTCTTCTCAAACTATTCCAGAAAATAGAAAAGGAAGGAAAACTTCCAGATTCATTCTATAAGCCAGTATTACCCTAATACCAAAACCAGATAAAGACTCCACTGAAAAAGAAAAACTGAGGCCAATATCCCTGATGAATATGGGTGCAAAAATTCTCAATAAAGTACTAACAAAACTGAATCCAATAGTACACCAAAAGAATGTATTCACCATGATCAAGTGGGATTTATTCCTGGGCTGCAACAGGGGTTTATATTCACAAATCAACTAATGTGATACACCATATTAATAAAAAAAAGGATAAAAACTCATATGATCTTCTCAATAGATACAGAAAAAGCATTTGACAAAACACAACATCCGTTCATAATAAAAACCCTCAACAAAGTAAAGTTAGGAGGAACATCCCTCAACATTGAAAAGGCCATAGGAAAAACCCACAGTTAAAATCATCCTCAATGGGGAATAGGGTTGTCCACTCTAACCACTGTTATTTAACATAGTCCTGGAAGAGCTAGCCTTAGCAATTGACAACAAAAAGAAGTAAAAGGCATCCAAATCATCAAGGAAGATGTCAAATTTTCACTATCTGCAGATGATATGATATTCTATATAGAAAACCTGAAAGAGTCTACAAAAAAGCTGCTAGAATTGATACAAAGTTCAGTAAAGTCACAGGATAAAAAAAACAGTGTACAGAAATCAGTTGCATTCTATACAGTAACAATGAGACTGAAGAAAGAGAAATTACAAAATTGATTCCACTTACAATTGCACCAAAAACTGTAAGATACCTAGGAATAAACTTAACCAAAGAGGTAAGAGATCTGTACTCTAAAAACTATAAAACCCTGATGAAAGAAATTGATAACACAAAGAAATGGGAAAACATTCCATGCTCACAGACTGGAAGAACAAATACTGGTCAAATGTCTATACAACCTACATATTTAATGCAATCCCTATCAAAATACCACCAGAAATTTTTCCCAGAGATAGAACAAACAATCCTAAAATTTGTATGCTACCACCAAAGACCCCAATAGACAAAGCCACCTAGAAAAAGATCAAAGCTAGAGGCATCACAATTCTAGACTTCAAGTTATATTACAAAGCTGTAGTGATCAGGACAGTATGCACTGGCAGAAAAATAGACACTTAAATCAGTGGAACAGAATAGAAAATCCAGAAATGGACCCACAACTATATGGTCAACTATTCTTTGATAAATCATGAAAGACTATCCAATGTGAAAGAAGACAGCCTCTTCAACAAATGGTATTGGGAAAACTGGACAGCAACATGTAAAAGAATGAAACTGGACCACTTTCTTACACCATACACAAAAATAAATTCAAGATGAATCAAAGACCTTAATCTGGGACCTGAAACCATCAAAATCCTATGGGAGAACACAGACAGTAACCTCTTTGACATCAACTATAGCAACTTCTTTCTAGATATGCCCCCTGGAGGCAAAGTAAAGAAAAGCAAAATAAACTATTGAGACTTCATCAAAATAAAAACTTCTGCAGAGCAAAGGAAACAATCAACAAAACTAAAAAGCAACCTACAGAATGGAAGAAGGTATTTGCAAATGACATATCCAATAAAGGGTTAGTATCCAAAATATCCACAGAAGTTATAAAAATTCAACACCCCAAAAACAAATAATCTAAGCAAAAAATGGGCTGAACTCATAAGCAGACATTTTTCCAAAGAAGGCATACAGATGGGGGCACCTGGATGGTTCAGTCAGTTAGGCAACCAACTCTCAGGTTTTAGCTCAGGTCATGATCTCAGTGTCATGAGACTGGGGTCTGCTTAAGATTCTCTCTCTCCCTCTCCCTTTGGCCCTCCCATCATGTGTGTGCTCCCTCTTTAGAAAAAAAGAAACAAAGCAAATAAGCAAAGGGAAAATAAAGAGAGAGGGGTAGGCAAACCAAGAAACAACTCTTAATTGTAGAGAGAAAACTGAGAATTATCAGAGGGGAGGTGGGTGGGGAGATGGGTTACATAGGAGTGTAATTAAGGAGTGTACTTGTGATGAGCACTGGGTGTGGTATGGAAGTGCTGAATCACTATATTATACATGTGAAACTAATATTACACTGTATGTTAACTAACTGGAATTTAAATAAAAACTTAAAGAAAATAATCCCACTTATAATTGCACCCAAAAGAAGAAAATACCTAGGAATAAATTTAACAAAGGAGGTGAAAGATCTATGCTCAAATCTATGACATGGATGAAAGGAATCAAAGAAAACAAATGGAAATATATACTACACTCATGGATTGGAAGAATTAATTTCATTAAAATGTGCATACCACCCAAAGTAATCTACTAATTCAATGTCAACCACCATTGAAATACCAATAGCATTTTTTATAGAACTAGAACAATTATCTTTTATGGAATTTTGTGTGGAATCATTAAAGATCCCAAATAGCCTAAGCAATCTTAATAATGGAGATCAAAGATAGAGGTATCGGGGCACCTGGGTGGCTCAGTCATTAAGTGTATGCCTTCAGCTCAGGTCATGATCCCGAAGTCCTGGGATCGAGCCATGCATCAGGCTCCCTGCTCTGCGGGAAGCCTGCTTCTCCCTCTCTCACTCCCCCTGCTTGTGTTCCCTCTCTCTCTGTCAAATAAATAAATAAATAACATCTTTAAAAAAATTAAAAAATAAAAATGGATTAAAGACCGAAATATGAGACCTGAAATCATTAAACTCCTAATAGTAAACATAGTCAGTAATCTCTTGGACATCAGCCTCAGTAACAATATTTATGGATGTACCTGGTCAAGCAAGGGAAAAAAAAGCAAAAATAAACTACTGGGACCTACACCAAAATAAAAAGCTTTCTCACAGCAAAGGAAACCATCAACAAAACAAAAAGGCAACCTAATGAATATGAAGATATCCGCCAGTGATATAGAAGATAAAGGGCTGGTAAAAAATATATAAAGAACTTATACAACTCAACACCAAAGAAACAATTCAATTTTTGTTTTTTATATATTTCAAGATTTTATTTATTTATCTGACAGAGAGAGAGCATAAGCGGGGGGGGCAGCAGAGAGAGGGGGAGAAGGAGGGATCATAAACTGAGCTGAAGGCAGAGGCTTAACCAACTGAGCCACCCAGGTGTCTCCAAACAATTCAATTTTAAAATATGGGCAGAAAACCTGAATAGATATTTTCCCAAAGAACATATGCAAATGGCCAATGGACACATGAAAAGATAACTCACCATCACTAATTGTCAGAGAAATGAAAATCAAAACCACAATGAGATATTACCTCACATCTGTTACAATGGCTACTATTAAAAAGACAAGAAATAACAAGTCTTGACAAGGATGTGGAGAAAAGGAAACCCCCATGGTGGAAATGTTAACTGGTACAGCCACTGTAGAAAACAGCATGAAGTTTTATCAAAAAAAAATTAAAAATACTGGGGGAAGATGGCGGAAGGCCAGGTGACAACATTTCGGGGAGTCCCATGAGGTGAGCTCAATTCCTGCAAAAAAACACTACAGGAACACTGTGAGCACCCATGAAATCAGCCTGAAATGTGATATTTCGTGCTTTTGGATCACCACGGGAGACAAGGACCATCATCAAAAAGGTAGAAACAAGTGAGAGCGACCAGAGGCTTACCCTCAGAGACAAGGGGCGGGGGAAGCCCGCAGAGCTGAACCACTGAAAGCAAATACCCCAGCACGAAAGTGCTCTGTGTTCAGGGAATAACAGGAGATTACGGTCTGATTTGGGGCGAGACAGAACTGGGAACGCAGCAGAGCCGGCAGCACGGAGTCTGTTTCTCTGCCGCCACAGCGGAGAGATGGGGATCCACAGGGAGAGAGAGTGCCCTGTATGGCACAAAGGAACTCAGCAAAACCAGTGGCAAGGAGTCTGTTTTTCCGCCGCGGCAGCGGGGAGACAGGGATCTGCAGGGAGAGGAAGTGCCCCACAGCTCGAGGGAACTCAGAGGGGCGCAGGTGCAGAGTCTCTCCACTGCTTAAGCCAGAGGAGCAGGGTTTCACAGAGAGAAAGAGTGCCCTGTGTGGTGCAAACGAACACAGTGGCACGGAGTCTATTTTTCCGCCGCTCTCTTTCTCTCGTTTTTTTCTTTCTTTTTTCCCCTTTCCTCCGCTGCTTTCCTCTCCCGCTTCTCTCCACCCCATGGGCCAGGCACGGACCCCCCAGGGAAGGCGATTTTGCAGACTTGCATGGGACCTGAGCGGCTGTGGGTCCTGGGGCACAGACAAGGTCGAGCGACCCAAAATCAGTTGCGGTTTCGAGGTGCGGGAGTGAAACGACAAGTGGGGGCTTGGTCAGAAATCAATCCAGCATCTGTGCCTGCCCGGCTGTGACAGGCTGCCAACCGGGAGGCGGGAAAGAGCCTCTCTCCGTGTAGAGGCTCTCTCTGGGAAGGAGGTCTGGGCGCAGACATCTTGCTCCGACCTGACTTCCTCAGCAGCTGAAAAAGGCCGTAAAAGAACAACCCTCCCCCACCAGAGAACTGTACCCTGACAACCTGGTTACCATGGAGACCAGTCTCTAGCAAGGGGGCGGAGAGACGCAGCCCAGGTAGAAGGGACTGAAAATAGTGCGGCAGGACCCGCCCCCAGAAGGCAAGCCAGAAGCACAGGAGGACAACACTCAAACTGTAAAACCCCAACGTTGGGGGGAAAGGCAATTTTTTTAACTCCTGGTACTGACTACAAGTACCAAAAGCCCTACACTTTATTGATACAGTTTTCCACCTTAGTTTCTTTTTTAACTTTTTTCTATTTTTACTTTTAAAGCTTCCATTTTAAACTTAAAAATGCATTCTCACGGTTTTTCTTCTTTTAATTTTAACCCACTTTTTATCACAAAGTGATACTCAATACAACACTCCATAATATTTTTTTTACCTTGAAATTTTTTCAAACACATTCCTGTATTTTCTGCTGTTGTTGTTGCCTCTTGTTTCCCTGTTTGTTTTATCTGTTTTTCCCTTTCTTCTCTCTTCTTTCCTTTATTTTCTCTTTTACATATACATATAGTTATAAGCTTCAAGGTAATTCTACATCCCTATTCAATACTACCCCTATATACAACCAGTTCTAATCTCCCTATAACTTTAGAAAGTGGGCTCCTCCAACAATAATAACAAGACAAACTCGGGAGCATCTGAAACACATTCCTTAACGACAAGGAGTATCTGCCCTCACCTTCCCACTCTAGTCTGTCAGTGTTTCTGTGTAATTGTCTTTGCTTCTATATTATATAAATACTGGTCTTGGGGGTCATATAGGTTGGGCTTCGCTTTTTGATCTCCTCATTTACCCTTGGGCTATCCTTTTTCTTTACCCTGTAATATTTTGTACCATATAAATCCTACCATTGGGCCCCACTCTGGCAGGGGTTTCTTTTCTTGCTTCCTTTCCTCCATTTTCTTTTTTCTTTCTCCTTCCTTTTCGGTGGTGAATTCTGGTCGCTCCAAAACCTTCCAGCGACCAATCCACCTAGATAGTGGCTATATATTTAGCTATACACTCCCTCAACCACTCCTCGCCACAATGACTCGGAGGAGGAACCTCCAACAGAAGAAGAACCCTGAGACTGCAACCCCGGTCACAGAATTACTGGAAATGAACAAAAACAATATGACAGAAATGGAATTCAGGGCAGCAATCGTCCAAGCAATGGCTAATTTGGAAAAGAACATTAGTCTCAAAGTGGAAGCCATAGTAACAGAAGTGAAAGCTGAGGTTAGAAAGGCTATTGATGATATGCAATCAAATTTAAATATGCTAACAGCCAGAGTAAGTGAAGCAGAAGATCGTATCAGTGATTTAGAAGACAGATGGATTAAGAAGGAGGAGAAAGAGAAGTCTTGGAGCAAACAGCTAAAATCCCAAGAACACAGAATAAGGGAAATAAATGATGCCATGAAACACTCCAATATCAGAATTACTGAAATCCCCAAAGGAGTTGAGAGAGAGAGAAAAGCCTAGAAGATATTGTTGAACAAATCATGGATGAAAATTTCCGAAATCTGGGGAATGAAACAAATGTTCATGTCCTAGAAGCAGAAAGGACACCCCCCAAGATCAATGAGGCCAGAAAAACCTCTAGGTACATAATTGTGAAATTCCCAAATCATAAAACCAAAGAATATGTCTTAAGGGCAGCTAGGGGAAAGTGATCCCTTACGTATAGAGGGAGGACCATCAGAATAACGTCAGACCTTTCCACAGAAACCTAGCAAGCCAGAAAGGGTTGGCAAGACATATGCAGTAAATTACATGCAAAAATATGCAACCAAGGATAATGTATCCAGCAAGGTTGACTTTCAGAATGGAAGAAGAATTAAGAGCTTCCAGGACCACCAAAGTCTAAAAGATTATGCAACCACCAAGCCAGCACTACAAGAAATACTAAGAGGGGTTCTATAAAGGAGAAACGAACCCAAGAGCGACACAGAACAGAAATTTACAGAGGTAATCTATAGAAACATGAACTTCACAGGCAACATGAAGTGAATACAAACGTATGTATCAATAATCACTCTCAATGTGAATGGTCTAAGTGCTCCAATAAAAAGACACAGGGTTATGGACCCACAAATATATGGGCAAATCATCTTTGACAAAGCAGGAAAAAATATCCAGTGGAAAAAAGACAGTCTCTTCAATAAATGGTGCTGGGAAAATTGGACAGCTACGTATAGAAGAATGAAACTAGACCATTCTCTTACACCACACACAAAGGCAAACTCGAAATGGATGAAAGACCTCAACATGAGGCAGGAATCCATCAAAATCCTGGAAGAGA
>PITA01023024.1:0-29076 GCA_004023965.1 Spilogale gracilis
GTGTTGAGTTTGAGTAGTTCTTTATAGATCTTGGATACCAGCCCTTTGTCTGTAGTGTCATTTGCAAATATCTTCTCCCATTCTGTGGGTTGCCTCTTTGTTTTGTTGACTGTTTCCTTTGCTGTACAGAAGCTTTTTATTTTGATGAAGTCCCAGAAGTTCATTTTCGCTTTTGTCTCCTTTGCCTTTGGAGACGTGCACATGCATTCTAAAAGGCTCTCTATGTGAGAGATATTTTCTGGGAAACCAGATTGAGACCACTGGCAAACAGCTGATCCCACACCACCCTACACCAAGCTCTGGACCCCTCCTTAACAAGACTTTTAACCCAAAGCTCAAGGTCTTTATTTTCAGATTACAAAACTGAGAGTCTGACAGAAGTTGAAATAGCTCTTCATCTGAAGGAGAGGAGACAAAGATGATGCCCATGTTTGGAACCTCTAGGGATGGGGCCAAAAAGGTCCAAAGGAAGTCTGTGAACTAGTCAAAAGTTGGCATCCCACTGCCTTTGGGATCAAGTAAAGGCTCCTCAGTATATTCAAGGCTCTTCAATCTCTGTCCAAAGCCAATCTCCCACTGCCCAGCTTCAGTCTCTCAAGTATAGTTACTTGCTTCTCCCCATACTCTTTCTCTAAAACCCACTTGCCCATTCCTCCGAGCTTGCCTGTTTTTTAAGACATAGACAACCCCCTTTTTAGCAATGATCTGTGTCACCACTTCAGCCAAACACGTTCTGCCTATGGGCAGTCCTTTTTCATCTCTGCCACTTCCACAGCGGAGGGAGACTGTGGCCACTATGCCACTTCCACTACCTAGGGAGCAAAGGCACTTCTCTCACCTCATGGAGCAGACTGCACGTTGCTTGAGGCTGGGCACTGTACACTTTGGTTGCTGATCTATTTGTTCTCTCACTCACACTGGCTAGGCTCACTGCCTTCTGACCACATCAGAGTAGAGGGTCCATGGACAGCAGCAGACCTAAGTAGCGATCATCATGTCCAGCACAGTTCCAGGCATTTTCTGGGCACTTATCACACTTTAATTAAATGAATGAACAAAACACTGGCAGTGAAAAAAAAATGGAGAATGACTGCCTGAGGTCACATATGCTAGGAAATATGTCAATCCACTGATAAATTCATTCTAGTCAGCAAACAGGAGAAACCTGAGAGGCCAATTTAAAATGATGTGATAGCTTTGCCCATTGCTCCTTATTGTACAATCACAGTCATAAAGGGTAGTCAATTTTTTGTAATTTAAACACACACACACACACACACACACACACACACTCCATTGTCATGAACAGATCTGTATGGAGTTTCTGAAATGTCAGTCCCTCACCAGGTTTCCAGAATTTCCAAAGCTCTAAAGGGAGACGCATTTCAGACCAGGAGAAAGGATGTTTTTCCAGGGTCAGTTAGGACCTTTAATACAACCCCACCACCCAACAGGTCGAGAGGGCATGATTTACAATTTATCCCAATTAGTGAGGTTTGTGTTCTTTGTTTCTCAGTAAGAAACTCTTCTTCTGGTAGCAAGGAGGTTGTCTCACTCTAACCCTCATGCTCCCTTTTTTGCTCCATGATCTGTAGATAGATAGATACATACATACATAAACAGATAAAAGCAAGAAAGGGAAAAAATATAAGATCAGTAGTAACCCAAAGGTGTCCAGCTAGTTTGTCCAAATAACCTTTAGAGAGTGTCAGTTTTAGGCATAAGATTCTAATTTATATCACACTCTGTCTTTGGAGATAAAAATTATAAGACAGATGAGAAGATCTGAGACCAGGCCTTTAAGGTTTTCCTTGAGTTTTTGTTTTAATTATATCAAAAAAGACCAAAGAGCCTTTTTATTTCCTCCTTGAAAATTGTGCTGTCTCCAGAATTAGCCCCATTTATTCAGCTAAGTTTGTAGGAGGAACTACTATATACATTCTGTCTTTTGGATCAATGTGTATATATGGTCACCCAAAGCCTTGAATTAAAGTCATTGTGTAAGATCATCCAAACTGTCCAGCATTTTGAGCAGCTGTGATAAATGAGGTTTTACAATGTCAATAATTTTAACTTATTGGGGAAAAAAATTTTCCTCAAGGATTTCATTGCTTCAGAATCATAAGTGGAATTATGCCATATTTCAACCCATCAGCCCCATTTGTCAGCAGCAAAGAATAGCTAAAACTTTTGGCAATGTCCAAATTCATTATTTATTATTAGGCTACATGAATTAGCACATCCCCAAGGGACATCTATTTCCAATTTTATTTGTTGTACAGTGTATTAGGAGCCAAATTAGCATATTAAAAAAATAAAAACAAAAAAGAGGAGAAGAAAGGAGAGAAAGAAAAAGGGGGAGGGAGATATATTATTTTTACTTGGGGTGTCTCTTCAAATTCAAATCCAAGAACATGTAGCCAGACTCAAGAAAAGACTGGAACTAAGAACTGTGATATCAGTAGGAACCCAGAAAACAATTCTTATTCACTACCAACTCTATTTTTCTCTGTGAGTCTACTCCATTGTCCTTCTCCCTCTCCCCTCCATCCCCCTGGTTCTCTGTCCTATGGTGGTACATCACTCCTTTTGTTTCAAGCATCCACATGTAGTCCCAACAAACATGGGGCTGGAGCAGGAGGTGGAGAGGGGAGAAGGAGGCAGTCATGTGAATCAGTATGGCAATAACTCATAAATCAAGAAGATCTGGCTATTAGACTCGGCAGACTTTTCAAAAGGTATCTACCCCTATTAATACCTTCAAGCTATTGGAGGGTAAACAGATGTATATAAATTATAAATTAGTCTAAAATTAAGTACAACTTACACCTAGGTAGCAATTAGGAATTTATATATTACAGGATGAAACATTCTAACTCTACAATGACGAAAATAAATTGCACTTAACATCCTTACCTAGGGGTCTTTAAGGGCAACATCCCAGCCTTAAGGGAAATGAATAGGTAATATTTATGTGGGAGGATTTGAGGAAGCTCCTGAAGGTAGAAGAATTGTCCTGAGCAAATAAGAGGGGCAAGAGGGTGTAAAAATAAAGAAGTGCTATAAAAAGGAGGGTGTGATTATAGTCTGAAAAATAAACTGCTTTATCTGAAAATCCTTCTGGGAAACAATATTCAGTGTTTAAAAGCCTTGAGCATTCATAGTCTAGGGAATTACCTAAATTAATATTTCCCTAAAAAAGAAAAACATTTATGGTATGAAGATATTCATTGTAATGTTAATTATAATAGTGAAAAGTCATGCGCATTCTAAATATGCAAGAATAAGGAAACCAATACATAAATTACAGTATATCCACTTGGTAGACTGTACATCCACTGAAAATGGTGATTAGAAAGGTCAGGTAGTAACTTGGAGAAAATGCATGTGAAATAATGGTAACCAAGAAAAAAGCAAGTGCTGAAATTATATGAATGCTATGATTAAGCCCATATTAAACTATGTTTCTATGGAACAAAACAAATAAGGAATCCTTTTCATTGAAAATACTTGTGTGAGGAAGCCTATTTTAGAGATTTTGCATGATACTATCATACTATTTATAAAATATTTTTTAAAATATACAGGCAGTGAGCCCTACTGATTCCTCATCTTCAGCCTCCAGTCCTCACCTAGAATATTACGTCTTTTGCTCAGAAATGTGATTTCCAGTAACTGGCTGAAATTTCTCCTTCCCAGGAAGACCCGCTGACACCCAGACTCCCTGGTCAGCACATACTCCTTTACTATAACTGCCTGCCTCTGTGTCCATTGTGTCTGAAGACCGCTTGGGCCCATCAGAAACTGAAAAAGATTCCTGGAAGCTCCAAAACAAGCAAGAAAAAAGCCAGACCCCCCCAACAGCAGATGGTTTAGTCTTACAGTTCTTATTTATTTTCTCTGCACACCAGGAGAGGTTAGCCAATCTGTTGGGGGGGGGGGGCAGTGACCAATACTACTCTGCTTTAGAAAATGTCTGTTTGGCAGTGTGGCATTCACATAGGGCAAAATGTCACATCTTTTGTCCCAGTGTTCCAGGGGAAGCTCTATCAGGAGAGTTTTATCAGTGCAATTAACACAAAGGCCCCCTTCTGTCTTAAAAACACAGGCCTCAGATACATGGTAAGATGAACTAGCCATTGTTTCTGCACAGCACAAAAACTCCTTTCCCCTATCCCCGCCCCTAACTCATTTATGGGGTTTCATTAAGGCCTATGGGTGCCTCTGACTTACTTATTTAGGAAACACTGTTATTGTCTTAATGTAAACAGAACTCAAGATCAGTTGACAGTTGGAATGGTCCAGCAGAAAAGTTTTCAAAAGCGCCTCCTTGGAAAGGGGTCCCTCCATTCAGCCCCCAGTTCCTGTATCATACTGCCAGCACTGTTCACAAAATAAACAAATGTTTGTTTTACAACATGGCAAAGGGGGCTCCCATTCAATGCTGGCCAGATATGAAAACAAACTTTCACATATAAGGGCTTTTGATACACATGACTTACTTGGATGACAAGGGGCTCGGCTGGGGAGTGCTTAAAGCTTATTAATATTGCACAAAAGACTTTTGTTTATCATTTCGCTGGACTGCCTGGGAATCACAAGACTCAAGCCGCCACCCGGCTGGTGTCCTAGCATTTCAGCAGCTGTAACGTGTGGAGATTGCGAAAGCACTGCTGGTTTGGAGCCAAAAACAAACTCTCCAAACCCAGGTGAAAGAACTCGAACTGCCAGCCTCTGAGAACCATACTTGGAATTTATAGAGAGTGAAGGGACAAGAGCTCCCCCTACAGGTAAAAAAAAAATGGATGCCTTGAACTTTCTCCTTTGCAAGGGGGTAACTTCCTTACAGAAAACATGGCATCCACAGCCTCCCTAATCTAGGGATGTTTCCCTTCCTGTTTAGATAGTCTGGGTCTCCAGCAGCTTTGGAGTACTTTCCCTTTTTAGATGACCAGCTCTACTCCAAGAATATTTTATGAGAAATTGGTACTCAAAACAGAAATATAAATATATGAGGATGAAAAGCTCATGATCAAAATTCATTTCTTTCAGCAATGGTTTGTTTAGCTGGCAAGGGAAATAATTAAATCAGATACAACTGCTACCCTCTAGAGATGTTCTGTCCAATATGGTGGTCATCAGCCCCTTCTGGCTTCGAACAAAGATCTGCTATAAAAGTACATACAATATCTAGTTAATTTTTCACACTGATCACATGCTGAATGATAATACTTGGGATATATTGTGTTAAATGAGACATATTAACTTCACCTATATCTTGTAACATTTTTTAATGTGGCTACTAGAAAATTTATAATTATATACACATCATATATATCACATATTTCTATTGAACACTAGTATATTATATAATATACTTGAGGTTTGTAAAAAAAATAATAATAAACTTTTTATTCTAGAGTATTAGTGATTTTTTCCATGTGAGCTGATTTTTTTCCTTAAGTACATTTATTTACTTCACAGACCTGAATCTCCTGTAAAGAAGAGAAAGTTGGAAAAATATGATCACATGTTACGCTGCAAGTTTCAGTCTGTTTAATTTAAAGTCTCAACAAAATGGAATTAAAGTCTTCAGTTTAGGTTAAGTTTGTATTATGTTAAGAAAAAGTTTTAGGGGCACCTGGGTGGCTCATTTGGTTAAGCAACTTCAGCTTAGGTCATGATCCAGAAGACCCGGGATCTAGTCCCACAGATCCCACATCCGGCTCCCTGCTTAGCGGGAAGCCTGCTTCTCCCTCTCTCACTCCCCCTGCTTGTGTTCCCTCTCTCGCTGTGTTTCTCTCTGTCAAATAAATAAAAATCTTAAAAAAAAGAAAAAAGAAAAAGAAAAAGTTTCAGGAGTAAGGACATATTTTCTCTCCACAAACTCATTCTTTCTCCTGGCCATATCCTATGTGTGTTTAACTACAAATAACTCCAAGAGAAAGAAATTCCTTTTACCATAACAGCCAGGCAAAATTGTTTTCAAGTCATTAGACAGGAGCTATTTGTTTAATACTTCCCATAACTGGCAACCTCACCCACCTAATCAATCCTTCATGTAAGCGATATTTGGGATATGTGAGGTATAGGGGGTTAGGTGAGAAATGTGTGACCCTAAATATGATCAGACCAGTAAGCTCACCATAACCTTTATACTAGCTACTCAAAAGTCACTTATAATGAGCAACACTGTCATTCTAATTTCTGAATTTGATTTAAATGGTACCAGCAGCTGCCTTTGATAAACACACTCAGATCTGGCCCACAATCACCAAAACCACCCATAAGAGAAGACCTGCAGAAAATATTCTGTTTTCCCAGCTCTACTACCTTAGATTTGCCCTGGATTTTTTTAGTTCCAGAAATGCACCAAAATATCACTGAAAGATTAACTATCTCTGTGATGAGAACAATTTAGGGATTATGGAAATCTTTCTGAAATCCTTCCCTGAAATTCGAACTTAAAACTATATGAAAGGTGAGTGTAGCACTCCAGGGCCCAAAGCAAATGGTCAAAAGGAAAATTCTATAATACAGAGATACAGTGCTTTGAGGAAGTGTTCGCATGTCTCTGGGCCTCTTTTAGTGTAGCATGTCTGCCATTCAGCCAAAGGTTGAGATTAGCAAATCCAATGGCAGCTACCATCTTTGAGATTACAGAAGAAATTGCTAGGGAAAGAAACTCAAACAAACATGGATTCAGTTACAAGTCAGAACAAATAAGGGCTCCTTCTGAATAACTACACAGGCAAAAATTTGGAGTGGTACCCAAGACCCTCATCATTCTCCTCACATACAGAAATGATGGCTCTGGGGAAGAGAGGCTGCAATCCCACCACATGAATTGTGGATGCAGGCTATGGTATTTGGAGGGTGCTAGAGTGGGGCAGGACATTTACTGAAGATATTTACTGGTATGATTTTCCAGCTGACCTTATTATTCTGGCATGGCTGCCAGCACCTTATAATCCCAGCATTGTATTCACAAGCAATTCCTCTGCTCATTAGCAAAAGCTGAGTCCAACTTTGCTCTTGTAGGGGCTTGTGAATCAGCATGGACTAACAGACAGAATTTCCAGGAGCTAGCTGCAAAGAAACAAGAGCATTACTCATGGATTGGGAAAGTCATCTATATCGGATAGGAATTTTATTTCATTGCTAGTAGTGGGTCTAGAAATTAGCAGTGATTAAATAAGGTTTTATCCTCCTCATGTGAAATAAATCCAGAATGAGGTAGTCCAGGATTGCATAGAAGAGCCATGGGGTCTGACTCCTTCTATATTTATGTTCCATTACCTTTAGTATGTGGTTTTCATCTTCAAGGCTGCCTTATGTTCAAAATGACTATTAGGTTCCAGTAGTCACCACTATATCCAGGCATGGAGCAGGAGAAATAGGAAGAACAAAAGGGAGTACAGGTCAACTACTATTCCCTTCACAGGAAGCTTTCCTGGAAGTCTTAAACAACCTCTTCTTTTCTTTTCTTTTTAAAAAATATTTATTTATTTCTCTTAGAGAGAGAGAGAGAACATGTGCCTCTGGAAGGGAAGACCAGAGGGAGAGAATCCTCAAGCAGACTCCCTGCTGAGTGCAGAGCCCAACTTGGGGCTTGATCCCACAACCTATGAGATCACAGTCTGAGCTGAAACAGAGTTTAACCAAGAAACCAAGAAACTTAACCAACTGAGCCACCCAGAGGGCACCCCAACAACCTCTTTTTAACCTAACTGCTAACTTCTAGCTACAAGGGAGACTGAGCACACTGCCACTCAAATAAAATCCAATTTCTATTATGAAGAACAAGAGAGAATAAAAGGAATATCAAGTAAGTAACTAGCCAATCCTCAGTTTGCTGCAGTTAAAGTAAGCAAAGATATCTCTAAAGGAGAGTTAGGTCCAGCTTAGAATGCTTTTTGTTTAAGATTTTATTTATTTATTTGACAGAGAGAAACACAGCTAGTGAGGGAACATAAGCAGGAGGAGTGAGAGGGGAGAAACAGGCTTCCTACTGAGCAGGGAGCCCGATGCAGGGCTTGATCCCAGGTCTCTGGGATCATAACCTGAGCTGAAGGCAGTCGCTTAACCAACTGAGCCACCCAGGCACCCCTGGAATGCTTATTTTAGCCTTGACAAACAACCACTGGGCTATAATATAATCTCAAGACTTCTGACTTCTGTTGGATCCAGGGATTAATTGTTTCTTACAATTATTTGCAACTTGTGCTAGCTCTCCATAAAATTCCTTGATATGAAGGACATCATTCCTGGGCCACATCACTGTCAACATCTACAACAGTTAACACTGTACCTGTGGACTTGATAGAGAAAATAATTAAGCCCCAGCACTGAGTTAACATTCAACTGTCTCCCTCTGTTGAACACAGTGTGTCTAAGGAGAAAAACCAAACTGTTACACAAGTTGCCATGTACAAATACAGAAAGTGATATGGACAATTGCAACATCTAGCCAGATGATGTAAACCATGATTTGTCACAATTGCCTAAACTTGATGTTTGGTTGGTAGGGTGCTGGAGAATAAGAAAATGCCAAATACAGAGCTAATGAAAACTCCTACATAGTAATAGTGAAGATAATGATTATGAGGATGATAGTAATTAGAATGATAAATTAATTCTTCACTCTGTGAGTATAGTCCCACCAAGTGGGATCCCTTCCATTTCTACTATATTCACAGTTTATAGGCAAATCTATGATCTCATTTGTGCCTCAAAATTCAGAAGTAGGAAGGACAGATATCATTACCAGTGTTCAAAACCTGTTTGGAGAGAAGCTCAAAAATACGAAGTAACTTACTCAAGTTGTCGTAGTCATTAAAGAGGCAGAAAGCCAGCACTAAAACTAGGCCCGTGCCCCCGGGATGGGACTCTCAATTATACCTGTCTGACAGAACATTTATAGACTTTACACTGCTTTACTTCATTGAACTCTGATATTATTTCTTAAAGATTTTATTTATTTATTTATTTGACAGAAAGAAACACAGTGAGAGAGGGAACGCAAGCAAGGGGAGTGAGAGAGAGAGAAGCAGGCTTCCCGCCGAGCAGGGAGCCTGATGCGGGGCTCAATCCCGGGTCCCCGGGATCATGACCTGAGCTGAAAGCAGTCGCTTAACCAACTGAGCCACCCAGGCACCCCATCTGATATTATTTCTTGAAGACATTAAAGTCTTTAAAGCAAGGGCCATGTCTTATTCATCATAACTTTATATACATTAGGCTTAATATCTGATTAATATTTATTAAAGGTAATGATGTACTAACCAGTATACAATGAGTACAACAATACCTACTTTTAGTATAAAAGGAGCTAAAAAAAAAATGAGGTGATCCTGACCTTCTCTACCAAGAATACAAGAATATGGGTTCTACCTTTGGTTTCTGGATCTTGGGGCAGGAGTTTTGGGGGGAGTGATAAAAACTTGATCTCATTGTGTTGGAGCTGCCTTATCTGTAACATAAGGAGATGGGAACAGGAAAATGTCTTTGATATCTTTTGTTACTACAATTCCATGATTCTAACTGCCACTCAAAATTTTCTGAGAAAAGAACCAGCTAAATAAATGCTAGAGAGGTAAGGTCAAATCTCCTTTGGTCCTTTTTGAAGAGCTGCAATTCTCCTTTGGGACATCTGTTCTTCCTCCTCTCAAAAACTTGTACCCCAACAAATCCCCTCTCTCAATGTAAGCACAATCACTAAAAAGAGACAGCTGTGACCCAGTGAGAAGCTCTTCAAAGATATACTCCAGAGGTTTTCTTCTCTGGCCCCTGCTTCCACCTCAGCACTTTGTTCCTAAGTGTTTGTATCACTGAAACTGCAACACAAATTTCAAAATTTAGTGTTTTCCAAATCCAGCCCCTATAAATCCTTACTCAAGATCTGAGCAAACTAATCCTATAAGTTAAACCCAATCTTTCTATTTCTATAAAAATGGGAATCAACAATCGAGAATTCCCATGGCTCCAATGTTAAAAATAGACTCATGTCTTTAAAAGATTCTGACCTCAGATTCCTAATCCGAATGCTCAGTCTGTCCCATTGAATCATCCACCATTTACATGTGAGAAAATCTTGACTTAAATCTTCCCTGCCTCAACAGTCAACCCAATCCTCCAAAAGCCTCATAAAGCATTCCATACTCTGAGTCATGTTCTGGCTAGTGGCCTATGGGAATCTCCTTTTGGGGGAAAAAAAGAGTGGAAGCCATCAGCCTGAAGAGTTCCATAACCTTTCCCTACCATGCCTGAAATAAATCACCAATATCCAAAATTTCCTTTTACTCCCCAGCTTACAGTTGTGTATTATAGTCAGAGATGATGGTGATGATGATGATGACACAACTGATAACAATGGACATTTTTTGAACATTACCTACATAGTCCTGAGTGCCTTTTCTGACTTAATTTTAAGGACCCTCTCCAAGAGTCCTACTAACCACATTAGTTTCCTACAGATGAGGAAAGTGAGATTTGCAGAGATTAACTTGTCCATTGCTCCACAGATTAAAAATAAGTTCTAACCCAGATATGTATGATTCTAGATCCTATGCACATTAGATTATCCTGCTTTTGGGAGACTGGAAGCAACAGTGAATCTGAGAGTCTTGTCCAGAGCCAGGGGAGAATGTAGAAGACTCTCAGCTATGAGAGCTGCAGAAAAAGGATCACATCAAAAGCTACCCCCAAACAAGAAGATAAACAGGACAATGCCATTGAGACAATTATTCTTAAACAGATTTAACTCTGAAAAATCCATCAAATTGGAGGCACTGTTCTCTAAATTCTTTATAAACCAAATTTAAGAAATGCCATAATTTGGAGTTACTAAAATAATAACAATAACAACTAAAAGCATCAATTTCCTTTCTTTCTTTTACCACCTGTGGACCTCATGGGGTAAGGGGCAGATGGTAAATTTGGGGGGAAGCTGGTCTAATTTGAATGCTTATTTACAAGACTACATTCATGCCATCCACCAAACACCATCTGCTGGGCTATTTCTTCCATGAAACTAGAGCATTTTGTTCCATAGCAAATAAAAGTGCAACCAGAATTCTATCAGCATGCTGTGTTTGGGAGAGCACCAACACTTTTCAAAACCAGCTTTAATCCTTCTCCAAGTCCGATGCAAAGAAGGCTCCCCTAAGAACAGTAACCCAGTCAACACATTCATTCATTCATTGGCAAACTCACTTTGAAAGAAAGCTGGCCTGCGTGGGCCAGCCAAATGTGGAAAGTTAATTTTACAATGTGAACTGTTTTCACCCTAGGCCAAGAGACAAGTATAGGCACCATATGACCCGGGCGTGATTTAGGAGTATCTCGGGACTCTGAAACATGAGGGCATTTCAGCAAGGAGCCCCCACCTTTCCTCCCTCCCCTTCCTCCCATCCACGAAAGCTCCCAAAGAATGTCTTTCATGTTTGCTGCATTCACCTCACAACTTGCTCCTGATGCCTGTCCTTGAATTCTCGGCTCACTGCCCCTGAATTGAGGGAAGTCAAGTTGAATCTTTCAAAATGGGAGCCAGCAGTGAGTAAGAGCATCAGCAATGGGGATCTACTTTTAAAACAAAACAAAACAAAACAAAAAAACAAACAAACAAAAAACCTCCCAGTTCCATTTATTATCTTTAAGAGACGGAAGGCAGAATCGTTTCCAGGGAAGAACCTTGGATTAGGAATCAGGAGATCTCAATTTTATTTCCAGTACTGCTACTGATAGGCTATGTGTAATTAGATAAATCGTTTAATCTTTCTGGCCCCCAATCTGCCTGTCTGTAAAATGGGAAGGCCACACCACAATCAGTACCTCACAACACGACTAACGCTCAGAATGCTGTAAGAAGTGAAACCTCCATAGAGTGAACAAGGAGACTGTAGGGTGAGTGAGGACAGGTAACCCAGGAACCAGAAACCTCCTGGTTTCTATAGAGAAGTTCTATAGAGAATATCATAGGTTACATACAGGAGCAGCACAGGAACCCAGAGTGAGGTTTAGATAAGCATGGGCCACAATGCCCACTTCCCAATTTTGTGGCTACTCCAATATTGTCAAAGTGGGCTTAGGAAAGTAGTACAGTGCAATGGTTCAGAGCATAGTTTTTGAAATAATTCTGAACCTGGACTTTGTCCTTTACTTGCTCCATGACCATGACCTGTTTCCTTCTTTAGCCTTATCCTCTGCATCTGTAAAACAGAATAATGATACCTACCTCTAGTGGGGTGCTCACACTAGCTCACAAAAGCCAATTGTTAAATTTTCTGAAATTTTACCAGATGACTGACATCACATGAATGTTTGAAACAGGCCATGGTGAAAGTATTTACTACAGAAATCAGCAAATGCTACAAATCTGGGCATTCTCCCCAGACCATCCAAACTTGGCTGTTAAACATTTAGCAGCATACTACTACCTAGCACTCAGTATTACGGGAAGGACTAAATTAGGTAATGGATACAGAGCATTCAGCACAATGTCTGGTGCATGACAAGGAATGGGAATTATTATTGTTATTAGTGACTCAGGATGCCCTCACTCTTCCTTGTTTCTCATACTTCTCCTACCCCAGATCTCAAGCTTTTGCCCAAAACAGTAAGTCCCTTCAGTAAAAGCCCTTCTTCCTCACTCTTCCTAATTACTTATAGCCTCTCTCTCAACAGACATGAATTGGGTATCTACTGTGGCCCCAGTCTGCAACCAGGTGCTACAGATAAGAACATGGTTAGACAAAACCTGGCCCTGGTCTTTAGATGTTCACAGGCCCTTTGGTGGACAGGATGCAACTGAGTCACACCTTTTACCAACACTGGAAATCAGAGGAAGGCAAACGCTACTCCCAACATTGAAAAGTTTCCTGCCACCAGGGATCCCAAGGCCTTTGAAGACTTCAAGGTAACTTCAGCTACAAAGAGCAACCATCTTTTCTAAGATCACATCATTACAGGACTATAGGGCACTCTGTTAGCTTTCCTGCTCTTCCTTCCCCGATGGCATTACCCTACTACAGTTGGCAACATACTTCCCCACTGGCTATGATGGTTGCGTGTATGCCATGTATGTCGCCTGGAAACCAGAAATGTGTAACATCAAGTCTGGCCCCTCGCCAAATTTCTACAGGGCATTAGTAACAAACTGGTGAAGCTCATTAAAAAAAGAGAGAGAAACCTATAACCATTAAAAGTCCATTAAGCAGCCTGTCATTTTGTAGAGCTAAATAGCCCACAGTAATCAAAAGCATATGAACCCCAGCTGGGATACCCAGTGAATTGTTTCGATTTAGGGGAGAATTCATCAAGAAAGATTGTTCTTGGGATTGGGTTGATTTTTCTCCTTCAGTTCTTGGCCCCATGTTCCATTATAATTAAAGTGATTGATGCACCTCCCAGACAGAGGTGAGCAGTGACCACCAGAGCCAAAACATCTGCTCCTTCCAAGCAAACAGCTAATATGGAACTTGAGTTGAAAGGCACGTAACCTGAGGTTACCCCTCCACTGTCAATTAGGTATGGTATAGTCATCTCTTTGCTTTCCGGCTGGGTTACCTCTGGGTTATCTGTGAAATTTCTCTCCCTAACCATAGAAAGACTTTTATCCACAGCCAGGTTATGGTCAAGAAAGAACTGAGTCTGAGGCCAAGAAGAGATAATCTGTAAAATGAGAAATCAGAGACCCACTCATCAATTAATGAAATGTCTCACTCTCCATGGATGAACACTTGTTAATTTAGGAAATACGGGGTCAATCCAAATTTACCACAATCCCTCTGCCTCCCTTAGTCTCTTCCCCCATCCCTGCATGGTGCACCCCTGCCATTCCATTGTTAATTAGCATCTCCACAGGTAAATGACCACATGCTAAAAAAGAAGGGAAACTCAAAATGGTTTATGGTGGCACATTAATAGTTCTGGCTCTGACATTAAACTAGTGAGAAAGAAGAGAAAATTAGTGATTCAATATGGGTTTTGAAAGTAACTGTAAGAGTTACTTCTCCATGCTTTTCTACTCAACTTTGTTGGATAAAAGTGAAGGGTTAATATAAAATGAATGATCAAAGATGTTTAGTTTCAGTATAAAGTCTCCTGTGGGTATTCATGTGTCCTTTTATACACTTTTATTTTCTTTGCTTTATTTTTAATCTTTCCCCCCAAAATACCAACAGTTTGATTTTAAAAAAAGAAGAAGAAAAAGATGAAGTCATGTTCAACGTAATCAACACTCCTTCCCACTACCTGCACCACCATCTACTCAAATTCCTCTAGTAACTTTGGTATACCATTACTTGTATTGACCCTTTAAGAGCCTTGAACTGTTAAATTCCTGCTCATAGGCTTGTATCCAATGAGTCCATCACTGACTGTATGGTTCTCAAGGGCAGGGATAACATCCTCTTTCACCCTGTATCTCCTATAGAATCTCCTTAGAGGAGTCCTTACAACTCAGAGTACCTCACTAAATATTGATGGAGTGATCTTTCAGTGTTGCCAGGCTCAACATTCCAAGCTTACAGAAACTGCCTTCTGATTCACCAAGCATTTAATGAGCCCCTGTGCTGTCCACACAAGTTCATTTGCCTTGGAAACAAAAACAGATCGATGTCCCCTTTATGCACCGAATCTGTTTAAACATCCATCACAGATTATGCATACACATGGTGTGCATGAAGGGAAACATTCCCTCACCTACTCTCTTCTCACTTTCTGCATCTAAAGTCTGCCCAAATGTCCAGGCCTCACTGTCCTCCCACTTCCACTAAGCAATCTTCACAGAACACCCCACTCTAGTCCAGGGATCTCTTGCCCTGAATCCTTAAACTTTGAGTGCCTAACAATCCACTGATAACTCTCAAATATTGAACTGATTTAGTTAAAGCAATTATTTAACTCTGCAGGTATGTAAAAAGGCTCCCCACCTACCAGGTAAACACTCTGGGGACAACCACTTAGTTTATCCCACTTTGTATTTCGCACAAAACAAGCAGAGTGCCTGACAGACCTTCTCTGGAAAGCATGAAAATATGAGCAAGAGAGTCAGTGAATGGCACTGGTGGACAGAGTGGGGTCAAGTTGAATGGGGTGAGAATGAGGGTAGGAGGGGGCTGACTCTTAGATGAGAAGGCAAACTCACAGGTGAGTGAAAGCATGCCCCTTCTCCCTTCACTGTATTCCAGAGGAACACCTTGAGCTTGGAAACCTAGGGAGATGTGGCCTATTGCTGGGCAGAGGGAGTCTCTGACCCTTGTGTTCTTTCTTCCTTGGATGTCTAATAGTGAAAGAAAAATAAACATATAAAAGGCCATAAATCCTCTTGCAAAAATAAAGGCCCCTTTTTAATGCCCAATAGCTAATGACTTAAGTTAAATTCCAGACACTTACCAAAAAAAAAAAGAAAAAATTGTAAGACCCCTTCCACCTCTGTGCTGTCTTGACCTCCATCCCTTCCAGAGTCAGTAAGCTTACTAGGCTTCTCTTTGTTGATGAACTTTTTTAAGTGGTGTTTATGCCAATATTAAAAGCATTAAAACAATCACACACTTTGGAATCAACTTGAAAACTGTCCTGGGAAGATGACCCAGTGCCTCTTGCCCAGAGTGTCTATATTCTCCCAAATCCACAGTTTGGATTGTGCAGACAGAAAGATGCTTTTCTATCCAACACCTCATTTTGTTGAGGCTGTTATGTTGAGTGTGCCCTGTGTCAGTCAGGAGGACCTGGTCTAAGAGATACAGGGTCTCCCCTGTCCTTGTTTTGTCATTCACACAGAGATCACCAGGAAGGAGGGTGTTCTTCCGCGTCCCCTCTACTGTCCAAAGTCCTCCCTCTTAGGTAGCTTTCTCTGTGCAAGTCCTGGCTGCTTAGAACAGCAACCAAAATACAACTGCCGTGAGTGAGGAGAGCTGCTCAGGTCTTTGCCTACTGAATGAGTTGAGTTCTCTGAACCGTTTTTATAGTCTGAAAAATAAAGGTATTACATTGCATTATCTCGAAGTCCTCCCAACTGGCTCCTCACTACCCATTTATTACTTTCTACCTCAAGCTGACTTGCTTCGGCTCCCATATCTGTGTTAAAAGACCACTATGTTGCTCTCTTTGTAACACCCGTTCTAGAGACTTTCTCTACCACCTCAATAGTTACTTCTATCTTCCTCCCATCTCATTTGCTTCTCTCCACCATTCATGTCATCCCTTCTGTAATCCATATGCTCAGATTTCTACTAGTCTAAAAACCAAACAAGAAATCTTATTTGACCCTGTCATTCTCTTGAGCTTTTCACCATCAGATTTCACTGAATATTCTCTACGGGGGTGCTATCGGTTTCTTATCACCCTGTGACTCCTCAACCAATTCTAATCTGACATCTGCTTCTCAGCACTCCAGCCTCAGAGTTTGCTTCATCACATCAGGACTGTTCTCCCAAGACAAAACTGTCCTAAATCCAATTCTAGAATTTCTTCTAGAAATAGACCCTGCAATGAGGATTCACAGGCAAGTGATCTATTAAGGCAGTGAAGGCAGGGCTCCTGGGAGAAAAAGTAAGGGAGTGGGGGAAGTGGGGCAATAAGAAGCCAAACAAAGCCCCACAGGGGAGTTCTATAATGTAAATTATACCTTAGAGTTGTCCCAACCTAGCGAGGGTAAATGGGGCTTTCATACTCCCAACTAGCAACCATGGCTAAAGGTTCAGGATGAGAGGTAGGGTAAGGTAAATTCCAGGCACTTTCTCCTCTCTGAGCATGCCAGTGAAGTTGCTCCAGTAGCCTGAAGGTGGCTTTCACGAGAGAGTTGCAGGTATAGGTAAGTGGAGCCAAAAGCATACTGAAGCTGAGCAAGGGACACCAAGAAATACTAAAGGAGATCCAAGGGAATCTAGCAGTGCATCAGCACTAGCCATTACAACATGCCTTTTCATCCTTCTGCAGCTTTTGACAATGTTGAACATGCTCCCTTTTAAAACTTTCACAACTTGATTTTATGAAAGGAGAACATCTTTGCCTCGCTATTCTTCTATTAACTCCTTCTCTTCCTGCTTTTTCCTCATTCCCCTCCTAGCTGCCATATATTTATGTATTTCTGTCATTTAGTGATCTCTCTACCCTTACAGCATTAATTACCACATCTAAAGTCTCTCAATTCCAATTTCCAGCTCTGTCTACTTGAATGTCTACCCAGCAATCCAAATCAATCAAGTCCCCTAAAATTGCATTCCATATCTACTTCTATGACTACCTCTTCTTTCTGACTTCCTGGAACATATTCTGGAGCTGTAATCCAAAGAAACACCTTCATTCAGTCATTTCTTTGTCTTCATGCCCAAGCAGGCTTTAATTTCCTCACATCTTTCATTTCCTTCCCATTCCTTTTGCCACCACTGTAGTTCAGTCCTTTATTGACTTCTACAGTGACTTCTTAACTGGTTTCCCTTCCTCTCCATACTCCAGGATATCCTCAAAATTAATCTTCCAAAGGTAACACAATGATCATGTTACTTCTCTTCCACCCTCCTCCCAGACCAGGCTTCATTCGGCCTACAGACAATGTCATATAGACTTCTAGTGCTTACCTGTTCTGATTTTTTCTCCAGCTCTCTTACAGTTAAAGAACCAGGCCCGGAGGCCCGGACTATGTATGAAAGAGAGGGTATCACCTCTGGACCAAGACATTGAGAAATATGAGTTTTCTAGGCCCCATTTTCCTGCTGTGGTGACTCAGAAAGCCAACTGCTGAAATGGCAGAGCCACGAAATGAAGTGCCTGAGTCACTGCATTACCATATAGAGGATGACTGGCTATCATCTGGGAAAACAGCTACAACCACATAAAATTTTGTATAAGCTAAAAGTAAACCATTGTATGAAAAGGCTCTGGAAGTAGTTTCTTTTTGTTTTGTTTTGGTTTTACTGCCACGCAGCCTGGCCTGGCCTGACCAATTCAGTGATTTATTTTCTATTACCTTCAAGTGAAAGTTCAGATTACTCAGCTAGGCATTCAAATGTCTTTACAACTAATCCACATTTATTTTTAGTTCTTCCTTCTTTTATTTCCCTAGGAATACCTTTTGCCCTATCATAAGCTAAATCTGACCCACCACCTGCTTTGGTAAATAAAAATTTTATTGGAACACAGCCACATCACAACCACAGAGTTGAATAGTTACGACCAAACCATCTGGTATGTGTAGCCAAAAATCTTTAGTATCTGGCTTTTTAAAGAAAATGTTGCTGACCTCTGCCTACAATATCATCCTTTCCTTCTCCCAGCCTCCACCTTCACTGCAGACCACAAGTCCAGAATTGAGTATCTCCTTGTCTTCATCCCCACAGTAGCTCGCTGTGGCTGTGCCTCCTTTGGATGTCAGACTACCTGTGTGGCCCATCCCATCTTTCCTGCTTCGCTGCAAGTGCCAGGAATGGCAGGGCACTTGTCTTATTTCTTTTTGATTTCTTGGTGTCCAGCACCTCACCTCACTATAGTTAAGTGTTCCATAAATGTTAACTGAAGAGATAACCTGAACTCTTGAGGCCTCCAATATATAAATGAGAAGAAAACAAGCAAGGAGATGAAGGAACTCTAAGAGTTATGGTGCTAGAATTAGATCATAGGGATTTTTGGTTCAAATTCAATAAACTCTTTGATATAAATTAAAGTTGCTATTCATATGATTATTGCCAACCATTAAGCAATACCAAGTCTTCATAAAATACATGTTCACTTTTGATAGTTCAGCTTTTCAATATGGTTTGAACAATATGTAAGTGACCTTTGAAAGAAATATATTAAAGTATCGAACCCCATTCAATTTTAAACAGTGCATTTTTGGCTAACAGACACATGAAGAAATGTTCGACATCATTAGCCATCAGGAAAATTCAAATCAAAACCACATTGAGATACCACCTTACACCAGTTAGAATGGCAAAAATTGACAAGGCAAGAAATGACAAATGTTGGAGAGGCTGTGAAGAAAGGAGAACCCTCTTACACTGTTGGTGGGAATATAAGCTGGTGTAGCCTCTTTGGAAAACAATGTGGAGATTCCTCAAAAATTAAAAATAGAGCTACCCTATGACCCAGCAACTGCACTACTGATACAAGATACAGATGTAATGAAAAGAAGGGCCACATGTACCACAATGTTCATAGCAGCAATGTTCACATTAGCCAAACTGTGGAAGGAGCTGAGATGCCCTTCAACAGACGAATGGATAAAGAAGATGTGGGCCATATCTACAATGGAATATTACTCAGCCATCAGAAAGGATGAATACCCAACATTTGCATCGACATGGATGGAACTAGAGGAGATTACGCTAAGTGAAATAAGTCAAGTAATGAAAGACAATTATCATATGGTTTCACTTATCTGTGGAATATAAGGAATAGCATGGAGGGCAGTAGGAGAAGGAAGGGGAAAATGAAGTGGAGGAAATCAGAGGGGGAGATGAACCACAAGAGACTATAGACACTGAGAAAGAAACTGAGGGAAGGGGGGTAGCAGATGGCTTAGTCTGGTAAAGGGTATTAAGGAGGGCACGTATTATACAGAGCACTGGATGTTATATGCAAATAATGAATCATGGAACACTATATCAAAAACTGATGATGTACTGTATGGTAACTAACATAACATAATAAAAAAATAAACAGTGAACTTTTACCTCAGATTCTGTGATGAACTGAAAACCATAAACAAGAAAGTAAATGGTACCTTGTAGCTTACTAATACAATTAAATTTCATAGCATCTGAGAACAAAATTTTAATGTGACTTTAAATGCCATTTACAGATTGTTGCCATCACCCTTACAAGTTTTACAGTACTAAGTTTTAAAATTCTAATATTTATAAAAAACACAAAACCTTATAAAGGCTCCACTTTATGAATCACTTCCATGTGTGAGAGGACTCAGCCCACTTTAACTTTTCTTCCCCAAACACCAGCCCTATTGCTGGACCAGAATGCCTTCCTCTCTGCATCTGGGCTTAGATTAGTCAAGGCAAATGGTTGTCTACAGAATACCCAGGAGAGAAAATTAGTTTAAGCAGCTTCCTCCATGTTGGTCAAATATCATAGAAGATTATGCTAAAAATATAGAGAGTTGAGAAACATATCCAGTCATGGCCCACCCTTCCTCCAACAAGTCATCCCAAGGAAATAATCATTGCAAGTTGTGGGAAGCACAGTGTTCTCCCACCAACCCTCCTACCTATAAGAAAAGAAAGACTCAAGCTCAGAAGAGCATTGCTACCCAAAGTGTGGTCCATGACTGACCTTGGTTGCACATTCTCTGTTCCCAAGATGGGATAAATACAAAAAAATGAGAGAAACTAGTTAGAAACATGTACGCCAATTTGACATTGCCAGGACATCCAATTTTACTTTTAAAAGTTGGTATTTTATACTTTAAAAATTATCAATCTGCATGGACTGGATTTTTTTTAATAGCCCTTTGCCACAAATAGTTTCAGAAGCACTGCATTAGACAGACCAGTGTATAATCCAGTGCAGCCTCCACACACACAGATGGAAAGGCAGTTCTCACCAGACAGAACTTAGACCTCTTGTTTTCTGACTTCTTTTCTATCTATGGGAACCTAAGGCAACCCAAAATTTCTCCCAACCCCATTCCCCCAAGAGAGAGGAAATTATATCCTTTGTACTGACTAACAAGCAAGGGAGAGTGTGGGAAGGGGGTTTCTTGGGAGGGTCCACCCCCCTTAAAGATACATACTAGACCAAGGGTAGGTCGATCACATACTCTTCAAATAGAAATGTCTGTCCATTTCTTTGTCATGTCCCCTCAGTATATATAATGCTGCCTCAAATCCTGTGATATTTTCAACCAATTCGCATTCTTTCTTCAAAGAAGGAGACTTCATATTTTACAAGTGGATTTTTCTCCAGGACTTTCTCCGGAACCAAACTACACCAGGATGCATTCATTCCTTCAGAAGAAAAAATAGATTTTTTTTTCAATGCATTCATCTATGGACTACAAAAGAAATAATCCTGGGAAAGAGGAGCCACGAGCAGAGAGGTATCTAACTGGTTAATAAGAGCTGTCTATCTCAATGAAAATGAAAAACCAGCCTGAATTTGCATAAGTCCCTAACACAAACAGGAGAAAGATGAGAATGGATTGTTTAAACCAGAAAGCAGAAGTTAGCACCTGTTAATGACCAGTTTGTTGGCTCACAAGCTGTTAACACTCACACAAACTGGTCGTTAAATGTGGTCATTACTTATTTCAATGCAAAATTTATTAGAGCCCCCATTTGAAGATTTAATGGAAGGGCAACATTCACCCTGCACACCTGGTATACCCCAAGGAGGCTGGGGGCAGTCTTCTAGCAGCTATGTCAAAAAAAAAAAAAAAAAAGTAATAATAACAACAGCCATTCTGTCACATCAATTATGGATTTTCTCCAGCAATCAGAATGTTAGATGAATTCTAATTCTCAGCTTGATACCTAATAAGGACCACTTGAGTCTTCATTACTTTGTAGGACCATTATGGTTAAGTGGGCCTGATCTGCGTTCTTTACAAGCCCGCTGCAGGACTCGTTATTATTAGGTAGACTTTCGATTAAGCTCAGAACATTTTTCATCTTTTCACTGTTTCACAGATCATAAAAAGCAAAGGGATAGGGCTTAGGATTCACACAAGTAGGTGACACAAGTTAGGGAAATGGGCTGGTGGTGGGTAGTGAGGAAGAGTTGTGAGCGAATTATTTTGCCTCAAGATATCCCCAGTATGATCACAAAAGGGTAACCACATAGAACCTCAAGGGCCAGAAATTCTCAAAGAAACATCTTTTCTAACACAACACCTAAATCTACCTTTATTTGTGAGTTACACAAAATAATATCTGTGGTGGGAGAAATTAAATCTCAGGAGACTCAGCCAACACCAGTTAACAGCCCTTGTTTTTTATTGAGAAGAAAACTGACCAAAAGAGCACTCTTTGCATCTTGTACCCTCGGAGGGCAATAGAAAGTACATGAAAATGTTGGCCTCTTCCTCACATGCCTGCCCAGGGCTGCCAGATCTAGCAAATAAAAATATAGCACACTCAGTTTAATTTTTATTTTAGATAAACAATGAAAAAAATTTAGCATAAGTATGTTCTGTGTGATATATAAGACATACTTATGCTAAAATAGTACTAGTTGTTTATTTGAAATTCAGATTTAACTACTCACCTGCACTTTATCTGGCAACTGTGTACAGAACACTGGGCTAACACAGATAATGGAACGCTCTGAGGTTAGTAGCTTCCCAAACTGTTGGGGTCATAGGAATCATGCGGAGGAGAGTAAGAATTATCAAGTTCCACCCCCCTGAAGATTAGGACCAGGGAATCTTTGGTTGAAAACTTTGATGAGTTGGGGTGGGGAGAGACAGTATTCCACAATATGTCTATGTGTCTCCTAAAACTACGGAGACATTGGAGAGCTACTTGGTGCTCTAAGAGCTGATAATAGTTGGTCCCATCAGGCTCCTCAAAGCCCTATTCATTCATCAAATAGTTCCTGAGTAAGCACGGACGTGCCCTTGGGGAACAAAAATCCAAAAGGCAGGAGATCCACATTTAGAGAATGGACATTTATGGAGGGTTTTCTGTGTGCCATTGGTACTATATATTCATCATCTCAGTTAATCCTCACAGCAGCCTGTCTACCGAAGTATCACTATCCTACTTCTGCAAATGAGGATAGAGCAAGGCTATGGAAGCTTAATGTGTCCAAGATGATGACATTAGCAAGTGCCAGAGGGCACATTCATGCCCAGATTTGTTTGGCTCCAAGCATTTACTCTTTGTACTACATGTACATATCCAATAAGCACTAAGTAAGTGGAACAAATTAATTGCAAGAGACAAGTATCTTGATACTGATCTCAAGTACCACTCTGGCACTTCCTAGCCCTGCAACGCTGGGCAAGTTACTTAACTTCTCTGTGCTTTCCCAAGTTGCTACTGCTTTACAACTACCATCACGGCCACTCAGAGATAATAAATCAAGAATCTTCAAGCTGGAGTGTAAAATTATGTTCATATTATTAAAATACAACAGAGATCAACACAATGAGAGATCAACAGAGGAGAACCTTCTTCCCAAACCTGGGTTCAAGGAACCAGGTTTCCTGCCATTCTTGAGCTCGTCCACTATATGACTCTGAGAAGCAGAGGCCCCACCTAAACCTTCATTGTAGATGTCCCCACAGGAAAGGCTAGCAGTGACTGGACATCCAATGGTGGTCCCACAGCCTCCCCTGTATCTTAGCAATGGAAAAAAAAGGAAATCCATGGGTTAGATACATTGCCACTTGGGATTTTATGAGGCTGACCACATCAGATTTAAGGTTTATGGGCTTCTAAAGTCAAACTAGCCTTCATGTCCAATATTTCTAGCCCAGCAATAATTTTCTCATCTGTGAAATGGTACCTCGGGAATTTCTCTGAGGATTAAATGGAAGAATATATTTTAAACACTTATCGTAATACCTGGCATATAGTTAGAGCTCTATAAATATTAGCTTCTATTATTATTATAAGTTCTCCCCTACCAAATTATGATCCCTTTGAACGTGAGGATTATACTACTCTTTGTATGACTAACATTTGTATAGTGCCTTTCAAAGAGTAATCACCAGGTGGGTGGGTGGTTGAGTGCATGGTGATTGAATAGGTGAATGAATAGATGAATGGATGGAAGGAGGAAGGAAGGAAGGAAGGAAGGAAGGAAGGAAGGAAGGAAGGAAGGAAAGAAGGAAGGAAGGAAGGAAGGAAGGAAAGGAAGCAGAGAGGGAGAAAAAAGAGATATATGGATTCAAGAATGGATCTTCTGGCAATGATAACTATGAAAATTTTCATGAAGAAGTTGAGAACCAAGCTAAACTATTAAAGATAAACTATATGACAATTTCATGGCTTAATACTTGCATAATACTTTCATTCTTCTTTTTCTTATTTTATAGATAAATTATAGAATACCAGCCTTTTGGGAAAGATACTAGTCAAATGTATAGCTGATCAGCATAATTCTGTATACCCAGAAGATGCTCAAAAGACACACTAATGTATTCAAAAATACTAGTAATTTACCTTTTTCTCATTGGGAAGAAAATTTACTGTGATTTACAACATGTTTAAACCCATAATGTTCTTTGAGATAAAATCATATCAAAGCAAGTGGCTGGGAAGGCAAAAGAAGAGCCAGTATTTTTATTCTGTCCTCAGATTGCCTGGGTTTCAGAGATCAGTATGATTGCTGCTGTGGCTTCATTTAAAATAGAATAATTGGGCCAGTAAAATTTGAAAAGTATATTTTCATTTTCTCAGTCTGTGCAAGCTCAAAGAAGAGAGAGGATATAATAGGAATAGAAAAGAAAGATGTGAGCAGGAAAAACACAGGACTGTAAATCAAGGACCAGTAGACAAAGGACATGAAAAAGAGCCTAGGAGAATTAAAATAATCAGGAACTAAAAGGAAAAACCAAGGGTTCAGAAAAAGTGAAGAGGATTCCACTAATAATCATTCCAGAAGGCAGAAGAGGGTGGACAACCCTTTCAAAGGAAAGAATAGGAAGAAGGAAAAATAAAATTAACAGCTGCACATTCCCTTCTCAAACGATGGCAGATGCCACAGCCACAAGCTCTTGACCTTGCCCATGGATAGGGCTCCTAAAGCAAAGCACAAGCCTGATCAGCCTTCAGAGGAGGAAGCTGGACCCAGAGAGCTTTGAAGATGAAGTGGTCCACCTGATTCAGGGACGTCACCAACATGCTGGAGCCACTTTGTGTATAGAAATAGGTGGCAGCCTACACCAAGTGATTTTGAGGGTTGAGGCCCCACATCCTGAAGAAATAATTCCCTAACCCATTGCCTGACACCTGCATTCTGCAATTGCTAATTTGTATAATTCACCCAGCTTTTTACTTATATTTTAAATGAAGTTCCCTCTAAGAAACAGACATGAAATCTGGTTCTGAGGGCTCATTCATAATGAAGCCAATGAGTGTGACCTCAACAGATCTTATTTCCTGCTCCCTTAATTCTGCCAACTTGTAAAAAAACAGAAAACTAGTCCACAAATATCTCTAGGTTGGATGTTTGGTGGCTATTTTGATTTAAAAGACCAAATGAGTTTAAGAGGTAGACACAGGCTCTCTTTTAGTACAAAACTAATTGAAATTCCCCTGAACTCATCTTTCAAAAATGAGTATGTATCAAGATGACAAAGTATTGATAATTATTAGCATGAGGTAATGAATAATGGGCATCTTGGGGATAATATTCCCTGAACTTCTGTATGTTTTCAAATCCTGACAATAAAAAGTAGAATAATAATCATTTATTAAAGACTATGTTTCCACTGAATTAATTCCATTGAATTAAAATGAATGATTGGAGAATAAGCAATTCAATCTCTCCAATGTTTTATGCACTCCACCCCTACACAATTATAATTGGAAATACTCAGTTGCCTCCACTTGTGGGGGGAAATTATGCTTTTCCTTTCAAAGTCTTGATGGCAGGTGGACACTATCTGAACTTTTATCTCTACTCAGTTGGGACTCTCACCTCTTCTCCAGCTCTTTCATAGACTTTGCCATTGTCATCCCTCAGACCTGCACTTTTAGCTTCTTATTTCTAACTCCATCCTGTATATTTGCTCCATCCCTGCCTCCAGTCACTGCCACCAGCTACTCTCTTGAGTTGTTAGAAATCTCTCTTCTGCCTCAGAGATTCCCTGATCCGTCACGGCTTCACTCTCCTGTTGAAGGATGCTTGCTCTCCTTTCTCCCTCCTCAATGCTGGTTTGTTCACCTTGAGTAATTAATGTTCTCAGCTGACTCAATCTTTGTCACAGAAGAGTTGGTATTAACTAACCCTGTGGAGTCTGCCTTGTTAGAAGCAAAAGGAAAAAGACTGCAGGACTGATGTTTCATGTTGAGAGAGAGGAAGAGAAAAAGAGAAAGGAGTTTGTGCTGATTTTTAAAGGACATGACTTACGCCAAAACACACCAAAAAAGATTCCTAAATTAATACTCATTTAAGGCATATAAGGCAAACATATTCAAGAAATTCACACTCAAAAACAACAACAGCAACAAACCTTAATGGGGAAACTTTTTATTTCTGTATTTCATTTGGAGTCTTCCAAAAAGAATGACTGATTTGGTGGTAAATGTGAAAGTTAAACCAAAAAAGACCAAGCACAAAATCCCAACATGTGGTCAAGAGGCTGACAAGCCCTCAGTAAGCAGGTACTAGTTGTAAAGGTCAAGTCCAAAAAGCTAGAGACCAGTCCAAAATTTCTGCAGCATTGACACTTATGTTCCCTCCAGTAGGTTTGGGGGGCAAGAGGAAGTGCAAATTAAATGAAAAAAAAAAAAAACAAAAAACTCTTTAGTCTATTAGGGCTCAAAAGAAAATGCCTCCCAGCAAAGGGTGAACTTGCTATACAGATCCACTATAAGGGCAGATCAGAATCCCTAATGTCTCTAACAGGAAGGATATAAAACAAATCTTTGTCCATTTTTACCATCTCTACAAATACTTCTTTTTAAAAAATCTTTCATTCACCCTTATGTCTTGTAAAGTTAAACCTTGCTGTTGTATGTATAGTAGTTCATTTTTAATTGCTATATATTATTATAATTGTGGGAATATACTAAAATTTATTTTCTATTCTACTGTTAATATACATGTAGTTATTATAAACAAAACTTCCATGAATATTCTTGCATATGTATGCGTATGTGCTCATGCATACAGATTCCTGTAGACCATACACCTAGGAGGGGGTCCAAGGTCACATCATGAGTAGGCACACAGATTCAACTTTTACACTTTCACACTGCTTTTAACCATCTAACAATTTAACTCCCCTGCATAATTCTCCTCTCCTAGCTTTGAACACTTGCACTTTCCCTTATGCATTCCTCTTCCTCCAAGTTTCTTACCTTGATTTCCTCCTTTCCTCTCTACACTGTGTCCTTTAATTACCTCACTTATTCTTACACATTTAACTGGCCTCATATTAATATTTAGCCATATCCTTACTTCACTTCAAAGCATTAGTCATGTTCTTTGATCCTCTAGCTCAACAATCACCCCTGGATGTTCTTCAAGTGACTGAAACACATTGAATCAAACTCATCTCCCTCTCCTCCCATTCATTATTTCTCCCTCAGACCTTCCTGGTTTGGTGCCCTGCTCCTGGCCATCTGACCTAGTGACCTTGGCAGCCCAACTCCTAGGAGGAACTTAAATCCTACCAGTAGCATTGCTGTAACAGTCCTCAAAGGGGAATGGAGTTCTCCCACAAAACTGTTAGTTCAGTTGAAATGGCTACCAAGGTGAGAAATAGCAGAAAAATGTTTTTTAATATTTCCTACCTCCCAAATCAGAAGGACACACCTCTTAAAAAGTTGGGACCCAACCCATTGTCCTCTAATTCCACTTTGAAAAGCAGCACTTCTCTTTAAGAAGAGATGCCAAAAAAGGGAAAAGGCAGTTTTTATATAACATTTAAGAGCATCTCTTTGGATCCAGTGGACCTAGGGTTCATGTCTTTCTGCCACTGCCCAGCTGTGTGACTTTGGGTGACTTACTTCCTTCTCTGAGTCTTGGTTTCCTTGTCTATAAAGTAAGGATAACCACTGCTACCTTGCCTGTTGGTTATGAAAATTAACTGAGATCAAGAGACTTGGTACAGTATCTGATGCATCTATACTAATTAAGTGTGGTCAATGCAGCTGCGGTTGCCAATCCTCTAAGTGGGAAAACTAGATAAACTGCAACTTGTTCAGTGTCCCAGAGAGGTTTCCACTGGACAAGCAGCAATTTCAAAGTTCTAATTTCTTTTACTTTGCTCTCTGAGTAGCTCAGAAGGGATGGATAGGCTGTGAAGAATGTTCTCAGACTGGTCAATCTGAGGTATTTCATTTCACGAATCTGTCTGGAAGCTGCCAGCTCATTTCATTGATCAGTGGCCATCCCAGTGTTGGAGTTTAAGTTATTACCATCCTAAACTAAAGCTGAATGAGATCTTTAGAATCAAGAAGCTCCAAAAAGCACTCAGGCTCTGTCAGAGACATGGCTACACTCTGCAATCAGGCTTCAATCCATATCTACATGTGTACCCAGACTCCTTTCCCTCATGTCAGAACTCTCCGTACTGGCCTATGGATAGTTTTTGCAGCTGCCTCAGATGGTACTTTCTGCAAAGATTTCAGTGCATACATTAGCAGGTGTCTATCCTGTCTCAACCTCAAACCACCCTGCATTTCTTTTTTAAAGATTTTATTTATTTGACAGAGAGAAACACAGCCAGAGAGGGAACACAAGCAGGGGGAGTGAGAGAGGGAGAAGCAGGCTTCCTGCAGAGCAGGGAGCCCAATGTGGGACTCAATCCCCGGTCTCTGGGATCATGACCTGAGCCGAAGGCAGTTGCTCAACCAACTGAGCCACCCAGGCGCCCCCACCCTGCATTTAAAGTATAAGCAGATCCAAGCAGATATTGTGATCAATCCATCCATCAATCAAACATACATTAAGTAACTTCTATGTATGGTGCCAGGAATCTTACCACAGGAAAATATAAAGAAAACGCATTCTCTGACCTCAAAGCTTAAGTAACTAAGAATACAGGTTAGTGCACATTAATAGTTAACTGTCAAGATATTAATGGGAAGGAGAAGTCACTTCTGGGTTCATGGATCCCAGAAATAATGGTAAGCAATTCCAAAAGATCTTTTGGGGGTTGAAGTGAAGTGATAGGAAAAGTAAGCATGTCCTACTGCAAGTAACACAGACTCTACTAGTAAGGGCGGAAATGTAGCGCCACACAAAGATAAGTATTTTCTTGGTGCATTTAACCCGCTCTCTGGGCTGTTGTCTCAGGGCCAGGCATATACAGGTCCAGTGAGAGACAAAGAGTCCCACTTTCTGGAAAATGATCTTGGACAAATTTCTGGAAGGCCCAGGGAAAGTAAGGCCAATGCAGTGTGGCCAAGTTTCTGATGAAATGTAAATGAGAGGAGATGA
>PITA01023025.1:8120-29170 GCA_004023965.1 Spilogale gracilis
TCTAATCCCCAAACCAGACAAAGACCCCATCAAAAAGGAGAACTTCAGACCAATATCGCTGATGAATACAGATGCCAAGATTCTCAACAAGATCCTTGCTAACAGGATCCAACAATACATTAAAAAGATTATCCACCATGACCAGGTGGGTTTTATCCCAGGGATGCAGGGGTGGTTTAACACTCGCAAAACAATCAACATGATAGAACAAATCAATAAGAGAAGAGAGAAGAGCCACATGGTACTCTCAATTGATGCAGAAAAGGCATTTGACAAAATACAACATCCGTTCCTGATCAAAACTCTTCAAAGTATAGGGATAGAGGGAACATTTCTCAGCCTCATAAAATCTATCTACGAAAAACCCACAGCGAATATCATCCTCAATGGGGAAAAACTGACAGCCTTTCCTCTGAGATCAGGAACAAGACAAGGATGCCCAACTGTCACCACTACTGTTCACCATAGTGTTAGAAGTCCTAGCAACAGCAATCAGGCAACAGAA
This sequence comes from Spilogale gracilis, assembly GCA_004023965.1. Lineage (NCBI taxonomy): Eukaryota > Metazoa > Chordata > Mammalia > Carnivora > Mephitidae > Spilogale > Spilogale gracilis. The sequence goes on from PITA01023025.1 coordinate 8,626, forward strand.
AGAAATAAAAGGTATCCAGCTTGGCAAAGAGGAAGTCAAACTCTCTCTCTTTGCAGATGACATGATACTCTATATGGAAAACGCAAAAGACTCTACCCCCAAACTACTAGAACTCATCCAACAATTTGGTAATGTGGCAGGATACAAAATCAATGCGCAGAAATCAGTTGCATTCTTATACACTAACAACAAAAAAATAGAAAGGGAAATCAGAGAATCGATTCCGTTTACTATAGCACCAAAAACTGTAAGATACTTAGGAATAAACCTAACCAAAGAAGTCAAGGACCTGTACTCGAGGAACTACAGAACACTCATGAAAGAAATTGAAGACACAAAAAGATGGAAGAGCATTCCATGCTCATGGATGGGAAGAATAAACATTGTCAAAATGTCTATACTGCCCAGAGCAATGTATACTTTCAATGCCATTCCAATCAAAATTCCACCAACATTCTTCAAAACCCTGGAACAAACAATCCTAAAATTTATATGGAACCAAAAAAGACCCCAAATCGCTAAGGAATTACTGAAGAAGAAAAGCAAAGCTGGGGGCATCTCATTACCTGACATCAGGCTTTATTACAAAGCTGTGATTACCAAGACAGCATGGTACTGGCACAAAAACAGAGAAATAGACCAATGGAACAGAGTGGAGAGCCCACATATAGACCCACAAATTTATAGTCAAATCATCTTTGACAAAGCAGGAAAAAATATCCAATGGAAAAAGACAGTCTCTTCAATAAATGGTGCTGGGAAAATTGGACAGCTATATATAGAAGAATGAAACTAGACCATTCTCTTACACCACACACAAAGGCAAACTCAAAATGGATGAAAGACCCCAACCTGAGGCAGGAATCCATCAAAATCCTGGAAGAGAACATAGGCAGTAACCTATTTGACATCGGCCACAGCAACTTCTTTCAAGACACGTCTCCAAAGGCAAAAGAGACAAAAGCGAAAATGAACTTCTGGGACTTCATCAAAAGAAAAAGCTTCTGTACAGCAAAGGAAACAGTCAACAAAACAAAGAGGCAACCCACAGAATGGAAGAAGATATTTGCAAATGACACTACAGACAAAGGGCTGGTATCCAAGATCTATAAAGAACTACTCAAACTCAACACCCAAAAAGAAGATGAACACCTCAAAAAATGGGCAAGAGGCATGAAGAGGCACTTCTCCATAGAAGATATACAAAGGGCTAACAGACACATGAAAAAATGTTCAGTGTCACTAGCTATCATGGAAATTCAAATCAAAACCACCCTGAGATACTACCTTACACCAGTCAGAATGGCCAAAATTAACAAGACAGAAAACAACAAGTGTTGGAGAGGCTGCGGAGAAAGGGGAACCCTCTTACACTGTTGGTGGGATTGTAAACTGGTGCAGCTGCTTTGGAAAACAGTGTGGAGATTCCTTAAAAAATTAAAGATAGAGCTACCCCATGACCCTGCAATTGCACTACTGGGCACTTACCCCAAAGATACAGATGTAGTGAAAAGAAGGGCCATATGTACACCAATGTTCATCACAGCAATGGCCACCATCGCCAAACTGTGGAAAGAGCCAAGGTGCCCATCAACAGATGAATGGATAAAGAAGATGTGGTACATATAAACAATGGAATACTATGCCTCCATCAGAAAGGATGAATATCCAATTTTTATAGCAACATGGACTGGACTTGAAGAGATTATGCTGAGTGAAATAAGCCAAGAAGAGAAAGTCAAGTATCACATAGTTTCACTTCTTTGCGGTGCATGAGGAAGACATTAGTGTGATCAAAACTGCAACCTCCCCTGGAGGACAGTGGGAGAAGGAAAGTAAATGGGAACTAGGGTAATCCAGGGAGAGAAATGAAACAACAGAGACTTTGGATACAGAAACAAACTGAGGGACTTGGAGGGAGAGGATGGAGGGATGGAAGAGCCTGGTGCTGGGTACTGGGGACACCTAAAGCGTGGAGCACTGGGTGTGGGGAATGGGGAATGAATCTTGGAACACTGGAAAAAAAAATTAAGTAACAATAAAAAAAAAAAAAAGATGTGATGTGTGTATATATATTTGCACCAATGGGATACTACTTAGCCATAAAAAGAATGAGAACCTGCCATCTGTAACAAAAGATTTATGCACCCGTATGCTGGGATGCCTGGTTGGCTCTGTTGGTTATGTGTCTGCCTTTGGCTCAGGTCATGATCCCAAGTTCCTGGGATCCAGACTGCATCCAGCTCCCTGCTCAGTGTGGGGAGCCTGCTTCTCCCTACTCTTGCTTGTGCCACTCCTCCTGCTTGTGTGCTTGCACTTTCTCTCTCTCTCTCTCTGAGACAATGTATGAGTGGAATCTTTTAAAAAAATTAAAAAATAAAAATCTTAAAGGAAAAAAAAGGAGATATGAACCCCTATGTTAACTACAGCATTATTTACAATACCCAAGACATGGAGGCAACCTAACTGTCCATTTATAGATGAATGGATAAAGAAGATATGGTGTGTATATAGAGAGAGATATACATCAATTGTACAACTTCTGTGTCTCTCTTATCATAGAAGGAACTCTCAGAACTAACCTGGATTTGAATCTCAGTTATGCCACTCACTGGTTATACGGCCTTTGCAAATTATTTAACTTGATGAAGAGAAAATCATCAATTTGTAAAATAGGTATTCTAAAACTGACCTCATTTAGCTACTATCAGGATTAAATGACATCATATACATACAAGGCCTACACAATGCTAGGAACTTGGTAAGCACTTAAGAACTATTAGTTTATGTTGATGTTTATGTTGTAGTTGAAGACATTAGCGTGATCAAAACTGCAAGGAGACCAAACTTTCCACCTATTAAGATGGCTAAAAGTAGAAAAGCAAAGCAAAACAAAACAAAAAGCAGAGACTTGAATACATTCTTGTATGTCACTGCTCATTGTAGTTATTCACAATAGTCAAAAGGTGGAAAAAACTCCAAGTGTCTATTATCAGATGAATGGATAAATAAAATGCTGCCTATACATATAATGGAATATTATTCAGCTATAAAGAATGAAGTTTGATACATGCTATGTACAAAACCTCAAAAATATTATGTTTGTGAAATAAGCCAGATACCAAAGGAAGCATATTGAATTATTTCTCTTACATCAAATACTTAAAACTGGCTATTTCAGAGACAGGAAGTATATTAGAGGTTACCAGGAATTGGGCTTTATTACTTAATGGTTACAGAATGTCTGTTTGGGTTGATGAAAAGTTCTAGAAATAGATAGAGATGACGGTTGCATAGCATTGTGAAGATAGTTAATACCACAGAATTGTATACTTATATAATACTTAAAATGGTAAACTTTGTTAAATGTATTTTACCACAAGTGAAAAAAATAATAAAGCAATATATCAAAAACTCACTGAACAGTGCATTTTATTTATTTCTATTTTTTATGGTATATAAATTATATTGCAATAAAAGAGTTTTAAAAAGATATAAGGAGGGTTATTCAAAACTTTTAATAATAGCAACCCAATAGGATCACTGAATCAGAATGCATACCAGCCATTTTGCTGGTTATCGGCCTGAATGTGAAGTTCTATTCACCTGCAGACATACAATCTGAAGTATTACTATCCTGCTAGCCTTTAAGAGTGATTGCATTTTTAAAACTTCTTCTTGAAGTGCAACAAAATAAGAAAAAAAAAATCACTTTTCATAGATTTAGGGCAGCAATTCACAACTACAGGTTTAAAATCTGGCCTGCCTTCAGTGTCTATGTGGACAATAAGCCATACAGACAAATACCCATCCTTTCAAATTCTGCTGTACAGCTTGCCTATGGGTCAAAGGAACAGCGCCATTATGGCAATCAGGATGTGTGAGGTGTGGGGCAGGAGGCAGGGGTATCTGGGGACACTTGGTCAGGTTGGTGTGCTGGCATAAAGTTGGGTGATGACCATGCAGAATTGGCAATCGCAGCAGCAACACATAAAACAAGAGTCAGGTGGGGATGAGACTGTTCGAACCAACATGTAAGAGGTGATTCATACAACAAATTCCAGAAATAATTACTGTAGGTAATTAGAATTATTTTCAGACACTCCCATATTTTTAGAAAATAATAAGAAGTATATCCTAGGATATCTGAACTAGTGGAATATAAAAGCAGTAAATACCTAGTATGCAAAAAAATTTTTTAAAAACCTCAAATAAACTGAAATGATTAATCAGATAAGTTGTTTTAATTGGATTTTTAGTGCTAATTACTCTCTTCATATTTTTAAAGGCTACATTCAACCATGTGGAGGATTTTGGGTGGGGAGGGGGGCTCTGAATCTTCTGAATTGTTTTCCCATGTGAAGACAGAGAAATGACTTTCATGTTTCACAAGTTGGAAAGAACAACTAACTGGTTATGTGATGGATGGACTGTGTCTTTCCCAAATCCGTAGTATCACCTTCTTCCATTTGTTTCTACGGTGTGTTTGATTGTCACTTCAATGCCCCTAACTCTATTTGGTACTATCCTCTGTATTTGCTCTCTGAAGTGACTGCAGAAATAGAAGCAGCGGGTATTTCCAATTTCAACAACCGCTGTTAAGCACTAACCTCAGGTTCAGAGTGCAAATCTGTCACTGGTTGCTATTTTCCTGGAAAATGACATGTAACTCCTTCTCCTTGCCTTTCCCTTTTGAAAACTTATTTTTATTTCCTTCGTGCTGTGAGATAATAGTTAAACGAAGAATTAATTGAAGCTAACCGCAGGCCATTTATTTTATTGAAGGTGTCTGTAAAGAGTCCTCAATCCAATCAATTTATTGACTTCAAATAAGGAAAACCTCTATCAACTCTTTTCTGCAAAGAAATAACATGATGGGCAGATTAAAGAGGTCTGAAAGCAGAGTATGGTGTGTATGTGGATTTTAATTTGAAAATTTCAGGTGGTTTGATCACTATATTAAAGGAAAAGAAAAACTCATGAAAGAACTGACTATTATGTTGAAAGTTATAACAAGTTAAGTATATAACTTTGATGGAGAACTTACTAGGAGTACATACAGTGTTAAGAAATTTATAAACCTTATTTCATTTCATCATGATCTCACCTGTTTAATAAGGTAAGTACTGTTATTATCTCCATATAGATGAGAACCCTTAATGAGACCTCTGGTTCCAAACCAGAAGAAATTTACCTGGAAGATGTTGAGTAAATGACACATCCAGATCCAAAAATAAGGCACATGGTACACTCTTCTTTAAGAGGAAATTTTGTTCTCTAACCTATATTGTGTGTGACCTCACTACTTAACAACAGAACTCTGATGTATCAGTTAGTTATGGCTGCCATAACAAAATACAGACCTGTGGCTTAAACCACAGCAAACTATTTTCTCACAGTTATGGAATAAGACCAAGATCAAGGTACAAGCAGGCCTGATTTCTTCTTCAGCCCTTCTCTTTGGTTTGCAGAAGACTGCCCTCTTGCAATCTCTTCACCTGGTCTCTCTCTAGGCATGACTGCCTAGTAGCTCTGACTCTGTTCCTAAGGGCACCAGTCAGATTGGATGAGGGCCTTACTCTGTTTTATTTTAATTTAGTCACCTCTTCAAAGTCCTTATTTCAAATATGATTACATGTGACATCCATCCTGAGTCTTGGGGTTTGGGACTTCAACATGAATTTGGGGAGAACATAATTAGGCCCAAACTGAAGTTTGAAGTTTTGTCAGAAGATTGGGAGGCCCAGATCAAAACCCATAAACAGCAACAAAAACCGGTAACATTCAAAGAAAGGGAATTTTCTAAATTCCTCTGTAGATAAGAGTATATGATGAACTTCTAGCTAAGGGATATAAGCATAATTATGAAAGAGGCTACTCTTATTATTCTACATATCTATATCCATATATCTATATCTATATTCCATATATATCTATATGGAAACAGAGACTTTAAGTAACCCACACACACCACCACACACATCATGAAACTGATAAGGATGGAACTGTGATAGCACATGGGGTATGAGAGGCAAAACTCTTACCATACATTAAACATAATCATGATCAATAGCATGAAGTAGCAGAACTGTAGAGAAATAGGAAAATGAGACAGAAACAAGCATCTGAGTCCCCTCTCTAAGTTAAGCATTACCTATGGCCTACCTCCTGCCCAACAAAGATTACTTATTTAACTTAATAAAAGCCACATAAAACCCTGTGACAATGTATGGTATATGTGTGTGTATGGGTGTGTGTGGTGTATGTATGCACATGGGGGTATTTTGATTAAATAGAATAAGGTATAATGTACCTGGTATGATTTTTAGGTATTTTTCAGAATGTCATCAGCTCAAAATATTCTCACCATGTGAACTTTGCAATAGTTAAAAATTTTGTCACTGGAAAAAAACTTCTTTGGCATAATGCCTTGTGATTCCATTATATTTCAGAAACGTATATTTATGGGATACATCATTCTACCAACTTTTAATTATGATAGATTAATTTGCCTATTTTTGATAATGATAAACATTTTTGATATTGGCAAGTAGGACCCATTGGGAATGAGACAACACACAGAATGTGGAGTTGGGGTAAGAGGGAAAGTGTGAGAGGCTACACATGAGAGTGGGCCAGATGGGGGTAGTTGAGCAGCTCAGCTAGAGAGACCTCCAAGAAACCACTTAAAAGAGGTTTCTTTTTTTTGTTTTTGTTTTTGTTTTTAAGATTTTATTTATTTATTTGACAGAGAGAGAGAGACCATAAGTAGGCAGAGAGGCAGGCAAAGAGAAAGAGGAGGAAGCAGGCTCCCTGCTGAGCAGAGAGCCAGATGCAGGGCTGGATCCCAGGACTCTTAGATCATGACCTGAGCTGAAGGCAGAGGCTTAACCCACTGAGCCACCCAGGGGCCCTTAAAAGAGCTTTTAACAGGAAAGTTGAAATAGAACCAAGGAACTCACTTGCCAATTACTGAGGTTCATGGTTTAAGGACCCAGATGGACCAGCAGGTAGAAAACTTCCACCCTTTCATTTAAGTACCCTCACATAAACACTTTTAGAGCCCACCTTGAACAAAGCTATGCCTTGTGCAGCTTACTATGGACGAAACTAGGAACAGAGTAGCAAGCAAGACAAATATTGTACTGGTTATGATGAATCATGTGGTATATTTTGGGGGGCTTTAAATCTGAGTTCTTTCTTCATGTACAGATGGAGAAGTCAGTTTTATTTTTTTCACCAGCTGAAAAAAAAAACAAAACAAAGCAATTTTGGCTAAATATGTGATAAACTGATAGCCTGCTGAGGGAAATGGGTATTTTTTGAGTATTTAAAAGCACAAAGAGGTGTTTTGAAAAGGGAGTGCAGGGCGCCTGGGTGGCTCAGTTGGTTGGGCGACTGCCTTCGGCTCAGGTCATGATCCCGGAGACCCGGGATCGAGTCCCGCATCGGGCTCCCTGCTTGGCGGGAAGCCTGCTTCTCCCTCTCTCACTCCCCCTGCTTGTGTTCCCTCTCTGGCTGTGTTTCTCTCTGTCAAATAAATAAAATCTTTAAAAAAAAAAAAAAAAAAAAAAAAAAAAAAAAAAAAAAAAAAAAAAAAAAAGGGAGTGCAGAGTAAGTACTACTGAGTTAGTACCTGGTGAATACAATCAAATCAGAAGTTTTATGACGGTTTTGTTTAGCAGAAAATACTTAATCTGAGACTGGACATTTGTAAAGCAGTTAACTAAATAAAGAGGTGGTGATGATAACAGGGGTAGTGGTCATTACAAAGACCAAAATATCTGAATGTCATGAAATTACTAAAAGACTATAGCACTGAAACGAACAGAAGGAAGTAAAGTAGGATTATAGTGAAAAACTAAATGTTGTAAGAGGAGTTGTAGAGGTAGGCAAGGATACAATTATAAAGGAATTTATGTTTAATATTATAAATGTTTGTCTTAATACAAATGGCCAATAGACACATAAAAACACACTCAACATCAGTCATCATCAGGGAAATGCAAATCAAAAGAAGTGAGATATTACCTCACACTTGTCAGAATGGCTAAAACCAAAACCACAAGAAGTAACAAGTGCTGGAAAAGATGTAGAGAAAAAGGAACCCTCTTGCACTGTTTTTGTAAGTATGCAAACTGATGCAGTCACTGGGGAAAACAGCATGGAGGCTCCTCAAAAATTAACAGTAGAATATCGTATGATTCAGTAATTCCACTACTGGGTATTTGCCCAAAGAAAATGAAAATACTAACTTGAAAAGACAAATGCACCCCTATGTTTATTGCAGCATTATTTATAATAGCCAAGATACTGAAGCAACCCAAGTGTCCATCTATAAATAAATGGATAAAGATGTGGTATATGTACATATGCAGTGGAATATTATTCAGCCATAAAACACTGATATCTTGCCGTTCACAACACAGATGGACCTACAAGATATAATGCTAAATAAAGTAAGTCAGATAGAGAAAGACAAATAACATATGATTTCACTCATTTATGGAATTTAAGAAAGAAAACAAATGACAAAGAAAAATATTTAAACAAACAAAAAACAGTCTTAAATACAAATAACAAGTGGTAGTTGCCAGAGAGGAGATGGGTGGAGGGTTGGATGAAAGAGATGAATGGGATTAAGAGTACACTTATGATCACTGGCCCTGAGTAACCTATAGTATTGCTGAATCATTAGAGTGTATACCTGAAATTGATATAATACACAGTAAGTATGTTAGTCACACTTCAATAAAAACACAAATATGTGTCTTTATCTTAAAGACAATAGGAAACCATTAGAGGATTTTAATCAAGGAGTTTGACAATCAGTTTGCATTAAAATGATTATTCTGGTTTCAATATTAAAAAATAAATTTTGAAAAAGACAGAGTTTAAGAAAGAAAACCAGTTAGGAGGCAATGACAGTAGTCTAATTTCAGATGATGACAGCTTCTTGACTAATGATGATAGCAGAGAAAAATACAAATTTTAGGCCTGTTTTATACTCAGTGAACTTGACATTTGATTGTATGTGAGAGATGAGAAATACATAAGAGTGAAGGATGATATTTTTGTTTCTTGTTTGAGCAACTGGATTGGTGTTTAAGATTTGGGGAAAATAACACATTTATTTTTACATGTGTTGAGTTTGAATATCCGTAGAATTTTTTTGAGGTAAGATGTTGGGTAAGGATTAGGATACAGTGTTTTGGAACTCTACAGAACATACTGACTTAGATATCTGGAAGACACTGACATATAGAAAATAAAGCATTAGAGAAGAGATTTTCCAGGAAAAGCATACAGAGTTAAAAAAATAAGGGGCTAGGAAATACTCGTAAGAAATTTGCCATTTAATTACTAATATAAGAGAGGTTAGCACAGGAACCCAAAGACAGAAGGAAGCTGGCAATATGTATAAACAACAGAATAAAAATGTTTTTGCAACCAAAAAATATAGTCAGTTTTGTCAAATACTGTTCAGATATCAACTATGATAACTGGAGAATGTCCTGAGGCTTACAGATCTGAGATTCGTTTTAAATTTGGTTGCAGGGCCAGGGACAGAAAAAAGATATATGCTGATTAAAAAGTGAGTGTGTGGGAAATACTCTAGGCTATTGTACTGAAAGCTAATCCACATACCAACCCTGAATATGCATGGATATACACACACACCCTTGCTTCCTTCCTAACACCTCCCCCATAATAGAAGCTGCACTTGTCAAATAATTGTCTTCCCCACTTTCCTTGCACCACATGGGCTTGTGACAAAGTTCTGGCCATAGTGTCAAGGATACTCATCTGGAGGGATTTCCTCCCTAACAGAAAGGAAAAGCTGAAGCGAAATTTTTATTCTTCTCTAGATAAATCATGTTTTGCTTGTGAAACACAGAACACCTATGACCAACCAGGGAGCAAGAAAGAAAGTGCCTGAATATCTGATGGCACTGTTAAGCAGTTGAGTTAGCCCCCACCTCAGTGAGCTCTATCTTTGCATGTCCTATCCATGACATAAGATATGAGACTTAAAAGAGATATAAATCGTCCATAGTGGGTGTCCAAGTGAAAAAATACTACATGATACAGAAGGTTGAAAATGGACATATGGATTCTTCCAGAAAGTTTTTTTTTTTTTTTTTTTTGTTAAGATGAAGGACTGGAGAGGGCCAAGAGAGACCACAGTTTGTCAGTTTGAGATGGTTTTCCCTTTCTTTCCTTTTTCTTTTTTTTTCCCTTTTCTCCTTTCTTTTCCATCCTATTATTTCTTACTTTTTTTTTTCTTTCCTTCCCTCTTCCTGTCATTCTTATGTTTCAAGAAAGTGAGCAACTATGTTTGACTATTAATACTACTAGGAAGGCACTGGGAAGAGAAGTACCGAGAGAGTACTGAGAGAGAAAGGGATGAGGGCAATCAAGAATAAAGAGGAAGAGAGAACGGTGCTAGAGTACTGAAATGGTAGTAGGGAAGGTGGAACACTAACAGAGGAGATGGGATGATGTTGGAGGAGAAGTGGTGGTGGATGGTGTGATTCTCGAGAAGTTGCTTGGGGACGGAGGGTTTGTTAGCTTTAGAGCACATATAAATAGCTGGTAGCAGGGAGAATAAGAAAAATCCACCCATTACAGCAGGAGGGAGGAGGGATGGGTGGGTTTAGAATCTGGTAATGGTAGAATCTGGGAGTGGGGATTTATGGTAATTCCAATCTGATTATTTCCACTTATCCTGTTAAGCAGGAAGTAAAGTTACCATCAGAGAACTTTCCGTGTTGAGCAAGGAGAAGAGAGCTGAAAAGTAGTTTGGACTTAGAGCTGATTGTTTATTTAAGACTTGAGTCATAACTCAGTTTAACTGTAGCTTGGGTTGGAGGTTGACTTGTTGGGAAGGGAAGTCAGTTTATATGCTTCTCAATCTGTGAGGATGGGGAATAGTAACAGGCAACTTGGACTTGGCCTTTTCTTTCTGATTCCTGTTAGCTGAAAAATGGCATTCTCCAGATGTCTCCAGATAACAATAAGGAAGTACATGTTCTTTGGAATTTAGAGTGAAAGATGTAAAGAGTAAAGAGAAAGCTATTACATAGCATAAAAATTAAAGATATATTGATCTTAAATGATATACAGGATGAAATGAATTCTTAGGTAAATATAGCATTATATTTGCTTTAAAATGGAGAGTACAGTCTCTCTGACTCATATAGAACAGCACTTTACAGTTTACACTGGATATTTCAGAAGGCTGTTTTATTTGAAGCTAGTTTTTCCTTCATCCCAAAGGAAATATCTTTAATTTTATATATATATATTAGATAACTGTGGTTAATTGATTGTAAAATAATAAAAGGTTGTCTTTTTTGGGTTTTAAGAAGTAGAATAAAAGTGTTTTTAGCAAAGAATTATCACCATGACATTTAGCAAACAAAACCAAAACTTTTGAGATGAGGTGATGAATTTTTTTTCTTTCTGAACAGATGTTTGTACTAGATGTGGGCAGTGTTCTGTGTTGGTATAAAACTGATTGACAGTTTTATAGAACAAAAACAAAATATAAATTTTTGTGTGAAGCTAAATAAGTGTGCCCATAAATTCAGCAATTAGATGTGGATAAAAAAATATAGTTAAAAATGTGAATTCAAACTTTACTATTAGCTTAACCACTTTATATCTTAGTAAGTGAGGTAATGGTTTAGAAAGACAAGTGTTAAATGTAAATCACAAATACAAATACTACTTAAGACCAGCTGTGCTGGGAGAGCATACAAATGATATTTAAGATGTTTTTGAAATTTATGTTTCTTCTTTGACAATTCTTTTACATTTCTAAAAGGTTTCTCATATTACCAAATTGTTCCAGGGACACATTTCTTTCTATTTTTGCTTTACTTCTATAATGATTTTAAAATTAATCTATATACTCTTTCTTGTAACCCAGCCTTGGCATCCAAGCTTTTTGTGTATCCATCAGCAGGAAAGCAAAAAAGTCAGGGCCATGTGTTCAAAGATTATTATCATTTATAATTACGTAAAGAAAAGAAAATTATTTCCTTGGATTAGAGGATAAAAATTATTTAAACTACTTTTCATGTTGCCTGTTGTCTTCTTGTCAGTTTATGCCAATAGGAGGCATTAAGGATGCTCTCAGAAAACAACTTTTCTGTAGTAGTAGGAAAATAAGACAAAGAATGGAAGCAACCAAAAATGGTTATGTATCTAGCCAGTTGCTACTGTGGTGATAAACCTGCCTGGAGAACTCTGCAAATCCATGTACAACACATGCTTCAGCATTATCTCAGAAAAGGACAAGTGAGCTGTAAGGTGATAAAATTTTGACAGGGAAGAACAATCATCTCAACCTAGACAGTAGAAGATTTTCAAGTAATGGGGAAAAGGGAAAACAGAAAGAAACAGATGGTGAATTTCAGTGGGGCTTAAGATGGCAAGGCCATACAACAGAGATATCATGGGGAGGAAGACTGGTGTTAGTAGCTAACAGTTGTCCATAGTCCCCTCTGTGGCTATCAGGGAAACACTACATCAGACCTAAAGCAACAGAAGACATAAATCAGTCACTTTGTCTGTCCAGACTCCATCTGAAAACGCAGCTGGCTAGGTCTGTGCTCACCATCTTTATCCTTGTCACCCAGAGGGCTTTTTCTTTCCCTTTAGTAAACATTGCTCATTGATTACCTAGAAGTGATGTCCACTTATGCCCTCTGGCTTTGCTTTACCTAAAAGGCACAAGTCTTTGTACTGAGGACTTAGCCACTAAAACATGGCCTCTTTTCTCCTTTAGAGTCTAGTAAATAAGAAGGACAATAAACCAAAGCAGGGGCGGAAGAAAGAAAAATAATCATAAATTCTATTATTGCTACAAATGTCATATAATTACATTTCCTTCAAAGACCAACTTTTTGAATCCAACACATGATTACTTAGGGTTTGCTGTAAGGCCCCAATCCAGCCATCCATGAAAACACTTCTTGAACAGGTGTGCAGAACTCATGGTATTCATTGAATTTTTTACTTGCATCTTATTTCCTGTCAACTCTTTGCTGACATGTGTCAAGACCTTTCTTTCTTTCTTTTCCTTTTTTTTTTAATTTAAGATTTTATTTTTATTTTATTTTTTTTTTATTTTTTAAAGATTTTATTTATTTGACAGAGAGAAACACAGCCAGAGAGGGAACACTAGCAGGGGGAGTGAGAGAGGGAGAAGCAGGTTTCCCGCCAAGCAGGGAGCCCAATGTGGGGCTCGATCCTGGGTCTCCGGGATCATGACTTGAGCCGAAGGCAGTCGCTTAACCAACTGAGCCACCCAGGCGCCCCTTAAGATTTTATTTATTTATTTGACACAGAGAGAGAGATCACAGGTAAGCAGAGAGGCAGACAGACAGAGAGAGAGGGAAGCCAACTCCTTGCTGAGTAGAGAGCCCAATGCGGGGCTCAGTCCCAGGACTCTGAGATCGTCATTGACCTGAGCTAAAGCCAGAGGCTTAACCCTCTGAGCCACCCAGGTGCCCCGAGACCTTTATTTCTAACTAACCTGCTTCTTTAGCTCCAAGAGTCAGTCTTTTTGATGCTGCCCCTAAATACTGGCCCTGATGCCATTAACACCTCTACCAGCTACCGATTTTCTCTTCTGGTAGGGTCTGGAGTTTCTGCCTTTCAATACTGCTTGTCTGTGTCTGCCGAGCATGACAGTGTCTTTTGGTTTGAGGGTGGGATCATGGACTGTTACAGCTCATGTTTATACCATTTTGTGCAGTAGCAGACAGAGGATTTTGGCATAACAATCTCTTTAGTCACTTGTTATTCTTGTCAGCATTTTATCAACATCTGTCAAGCAGGGACACATGCTGTCTCTGTTTTGTATGACATGGCTCTCCCGGGTATCTAGCAATGATGCCACAATCCCCACAGGCAAGCACTTAACATTGATCATGATGCTGGTGCTGAGACCTGCTCATCAACCTTTCATGAATTACAAACATTTCAAGTTTGACTCACATTTTATTTTTAATGCCTTGAGATTCCTCAACATGATAAAATCCTATTGGAGTTAGAGTTATTTTTGTTGCAATTCTGAATAATCAAAAGTGTGGAGTTACCCTTGAGTGACTGTGATAAGCATGGGATTTCTAAAGAAAATGTTAAAGCTCTTTATAATGATGGCTTAGGGGCTGTTCACATCACACAAATATATGTAGATATATATATATATTTTTAAGAGTAGACTTTTCAATAAAAAATCTAATGAAATCAGACATATTTTAAAATCTCTGTAGTTTACTATTTGGTATCTAATCTTGTATTCTCATTTGAAACACAAAGACATTTGATAGAATTTATTTCCCTGAAATTTCAGTTATTTCCAAAATAGTAGTCTATAATTTTCATTGTGCTTTGACTCAAGGGGAATGTAAAGATTAAACATATGGGCTATTTAACTGGTCCCAGGGGATTTATTTTCAGAATATGCATTATATAAGAATGGACAAAGCACAGCAGATGAGGAGGCATGAGGGAATAGTGAAAAATGCACTAGTCTGAGTTAGGAAATTCCAAACTCAGTCCTAGCCATAGCACTCTCTCTTATGTTTGCTTTCTTATTTCTTAAATAAAGGGAAATGATAATTCCTGCTCCCTAACTTCATCATGACATTTTTTTTTTGTTCTGAGAAACAAAAAAAAGCATAATATATATAATAAGTATTAAGTGCATGGAAGAAATTATAATAATGAATAATTATCTTTACTATTTGGTGAGCAATTACTAAACACATTTGAATAACTGTATCAGCCAATGGAAGCCCACATCCAAATTTTGCTTATTTCCTAACCTGAAAAATTCAAGTTAAGAAAAATTATTTTTTACCCAGCTATCCATTCATTGCATGTGCTGTAAGAGAGTGTTTAAATCTGAATTCCATCATTTATGGCATACATTTGTTTGTATTCTACAGCAATTCACAAATTAACTCACTGTCCTTGCAAATAGCACCAATTCCGTTTGAGTGGACACATCCTTGGCCTCGAGGAATATATCAGGATGGGTCCAAGCTAATGATGGCAATCTAGCTCACCTGTGGTGATGACTAGTTGCAATCCAGACTTGAAGGGAGAGAGGGAAGGTGGAAGGGAGTGAGAGAGAGGGAAGAGAGTATATGACAGGAGAGGAGAGGAGAGGAGAAAGAAGGGGGGGAGACATGTATCTATATCTATATCTATCTCTCTATCTATCCATCTATCTATATGGAGAGAGAGAGAGAGAAAGAAAGGTATGTAAAGATACAGATATAGAGTCCTGGGTTCTTGATCAATAAAGTGAACAAATCAATCTCATGACTTCTAACCAGTGAAAAGCTTGCTAAGTAATAAAAAAATGACCTTGAGATTTAAGCCAATATTAGCTATGTTTTTTGTTCCTTTTGGCTGAAAGCATTAGTGGTGTTCTGATCCTACTGCCTCTGGCCAAATGGTGGTACTACATTCCTGGCTCCCTTGGCCTGATGAATATTCAAAAACCAATTGTGAAACCCTGCCACACTCCTTTCTTCTCTGGAACAGTGACTTGGGCGACTTTTGAGATGATTACTACCCATTAGCTTGGATCCCTAAGTGACTATGATAAGCAGAATACCATCATCTAGTATGAACAAGATATAAGTATTCGTTACTGTAAGCCACATATATCTTGAACTTTGTTACTACAATATAAGCTAGCCCGACCCAAAACAAGACCAGTGTTATGGGTTGACTACAATATAAGCTAGCCTGACCCAAAACAAGACCAGTGTTATGGGTTGATATGTGATCCCTAAAATGATATGCTGAAGTCCCAATCCACATACCTTGGAATGTGACCTTACTGTAAAGAGAGTCATTACAAATTAATCAGTAAAGATGAAGTCATCTGGAGCAGAATGGGCCCTTAATCTAATATGACTTGAGCTCTTGTAAAAAGAGAAAACAAACTAGACATTGATATACAGGAGAATGCCATGTAATGATGAGGAAGGGACAGGCAGAACTTGATAGGGAGAGCTGGGTAGGGCGCTACCAGATCAGGCTCACAGAAATTTCAAAAATGCAGAGGTGAAAGGAAATCAGAGATCAGGAAACAAACCAGACCCTCCGGTCCTAAGTGTCAGAGGTGGGGGGTCTTTTTAAAATAGCTACTTGTGACCAAGAAAGAATTGCCAGAATTACCAAACCTAAAAAAGAAAGTAAGACATTGAAGGTATTATCACTAGACCTTGCTCAATGGCGCTATCAATAGAGATCTTAAAGGGATTTAGGTTCCTCTGTTAGCCTTCAGTAAAAGACCAACCCTAAAAGCCCTCAGCGACAACCCTGTCACTCTTGAGGGCTTTTTCTATATCCTTGCTTAATAAAACTCTATTGCTTTACTCACTCCCCTTTGTCCGTGAGATTCATTCTTCAATTCCATGAGACAAGAACCTTGTTCTCCCGCTTCCGTGACAGAGGCAGAGGTTGAATTATTGCAAATGCAAGCTAAGCAACATCAAGGACTGCCAAAAAATCACCAGAAACTAGAAAGAAGCAAAGAAGGCTTCTCCCCCAACAGGTTTCAAAAGGATCATAGCCTGGGTAATACCTTGATTTTAGACATTTGGTCGCCAGAAAAAATTCTATTGTTTTAAGCTATCCAATTTGTGATACTTTGTTATGAAAATCTTAGGAAACTAATCTGATCAAATAAGGTTGTGATGTTGTTATTGTGTTTTTTGTTTTCATTCTTTGTAAAAATGATATAAATTATGTTCAAAGGCATAACATACATGGCCTTCCATACTTGGTAATACTTTCAGTAGGACTTTGGAAATGTATTCACACACATAATCCTTAAAGGAAACCAAAGTTTTAAAATATCGTTAAGTAAACATTAAGAGCAGTAATTGACTGGGAGCTCACATAACAGTTTTGCACAATCTGGATAATCTCAGAAGTTAAATACACCCCCCCCACACACACATATCTCCTCTGTATGTATATGTAAGTATGTAAGTGTGCATGTGCGTATATAGTTATGTATTTAGCTAAAAAGTCTCTTCTAGAGTTATTTGTGTGAAGAAGGGTTCAAAGAAGTAGCACAGTCAGAAATCTTAGCCTGAATTTCTCAAATATACAGAATCCAAAGTGTCCAGCTATCTCCAGCAACACACACTAGAGAATACCCAACCACAGACAGCACTTCCATCTCAGAGATGGTTTATGCTAGATGGCTATTCTGTTAGCAGAAATATAGCAAATATGACAAACAACAAACTAGAGAACTTTCAAAAATCTAGCGCCAGATGACAAAAATTTGGACATTATATTCTATAGTCACTATTTTAGGGTATTTTGGCCCAATCTAATTAATTGGTTCTCTTTAGAAACTGGAGAGAACTGATTCTGATTCATCTAGAGCCAGGATCTATGGACATGGCCTCTCCCAACTTCCCCAAGACTTAGATGACCTGGTCCAGATGAGTAAGAATGATCTGCATTTATATCTTTCTTAATTTTGGACCCTGATAAAAGTGGACTTCCTCTATTTAACAGTATGATAATTACAAAATAGCAATTGTATATAATTTACCTGGAGAGAAATCAGTATCTAAGAGTTTGGGAGAACATGGCATGCTTCTATTTCCTTCCTTCATTTGTGTTAATTTTGATAAGTTACTTTCATATTATTTGATAAAACTCCTGTTTTCAAGGTAAAGGGAAGATTGTTACTTGGAAAATGACTAATATGCCCTCTAGCCTACACAGAGGATTCCCTAGTGTTCTCCTGGCACAGGAGTGGCTTGAGAGATTAAAGATATTTAACACAGAAAAGAAATGATTTACGCACTGCTTAATGTTTTACAGGTTATGTACAAGAAGGATTGATTTTTTTTCTCCTAAATAGTGCCACAAAGCAGAACCAGGGAAAGAGGGTGATAGTTAATAAAATAATGCTTTCTGCTTAGTACAATGCTTTCTTTTGGAATATGGTACTTTCTGTTATGTGACAAGCTTAGATAAAAAAAATTGAAAGAACATTCTTCAGGTAAAATACAGATGTTATTCTTGCATTGGATGGCTTTTCAGTGCCACTGAACTTCAATATTGTTTTCTAAAAGAAACTTGACCCAATTATTTAAGTTGGTAATCACTCAGAGTGAAAGGAACTGTGCAAGTAAAATAGGCTTCAACACAGCAAGTATGGTCCCACGGAAAGAGGCAAGATCTTTGGAATCAGATCCACCTGGCTCCAGGCAAGTTTCTGTATAATTCAGAGATAAGATTTCATCATTAATAACATCTACCATTCTAAGCTTCCTAAGTGACAAAATTATAGTTGTCAATTATAGTCAAATGATAACAGAATTAAATAAACCTTTCTTTTCGTAAAACCAAATGTCAATACAGTATAAAGAAAAACAATGGGGTGCCTGGGTGGCTCAGAGGGTTAAGGCTCTTCCTTTGGCTCAGGTCATGATCTCAGGGTCATGGGATCGAGCCCCACATTGGGCTCTCTGCTCGGCAGGGAGCCTGCTTCCCTCTCTTTCTCTGCCTACCTCTCTGCCTACTTGTGGTCTCTTTCTCTCTGTCAAATAAATAAATAAAATCTTAAAAAAAAAAAAAACAGAAAAACAATGGAACAACAGCTTGGAACAACAGCTTCATAACCCTGCTGATGAGGCAAGAGACTTCTTAAGGGCACAGTGACATCCACAACTTTCCTGTCCCTTTTAGGCATGGACTCTCTAGTGAAACAAAGGGGAACTAACTTAGTTGCTTGTTAGTTTGTTAAATATATTTTTACTACTGCTCTTTCTATTCTCCTTGAATCAATTACGTAGGAGCAATGTTATGGTGAATCCAGACCCAAAAAATTCATAAGTAACATATGGACAACTCTTTCTTCCAAATGACCCATAGATGCATACAAATAACTCTACTCCCCAATTTTCTGAAGTCCATGTCTGCCTCTCCATCACCCTGTAGTGGTGGTGAATAGTTCAAAGAAGTGACATCAACCTGCTCAATACCTATGGACTGTCTATCAGAACACAAACTGTCTCTTCATTTCCTCTATTTTCAGTTTTCTTCTTTAAAAGACTCAGTGATATCTGTATAACTTTTTGTGATACATTTTCTCTCTGACATACCTTCAAGTTTTTGCTTTGCCTTTATATTAAATAGTTCCAACTCAGGCTAGGCAATATTCTTATTCTTAAACTTGGCATCTCAAATGTCATCTCTGACCTTGATCAAAGTATCTCAGGAATTTGGCTCCATGGGGAACAGAGAATCTTTCTGATTTATGCTGACATCTCTCTATAGGCAGCAGAGCTGAGACAGAATTGAGGATTCCTCAAAATAGAGGCTTAAGATTTTTTTGTGATTAGAAGAACTTGTAGTAGCTGCACAGTAGCTAGGGTTATGTATTTATGTGAGATTGGAAAGAAGGCAAAGAGATGATCAGATCTTGACCCTCTGAATTCTTGATCTGATCTCTATTGTTGAAGCTGATTTTCAAGGCAGAAGCAAAAAAGGAACATTCTAGGAAAAATCATTCTTTATTGTTCTAATAGAAAAAAGTCTAATAGAATTATTATTCTAATTATTGATGGAGGATTTTTGGCAACAGGTATCTTTTCAGAATCCTTAGAATGAATTTTTGTGTTTAAATAATTTGAATATGGAAAGACCTTTATTTCTAGCTTCCAGAAAGTCAATAATGTTTGTACTAATATGATAATACTAGTCTCAAATATGTACATTTTTGAAAGCAAATCACCTACTCTCCAATTCTATCACTAAATATGAACATCAAAATAGCTTTAATATATTGATATAGTATTATGCTTCATATAAATTCTACCCATCAGCACAGCAAATGCATCTCCAGAAAAGGATCCCCACTCCTAGCAAAAACTAATTACCTTAGATACAAAATTCAATACCCTTTCTCAAAGCACAAATCTATTCATGAGAAGTATGGCTGCCATTGCAATTTGAGATTTCATACAAGTCCACCTTAACTCTGAAAACGACATCCATCTTTTAAAACATAGATTTTTTTTTTCCAGACTAAGAATTTTGCATGGGATTTTGCCCACAGTAAATGCAACTATGACAACCTTTAAGGGAGTAAGCCTATGTTAAAAAATATAAGACTTTGTACATGTCTCACTCTAGTTTGTAGATATATGAACAAAGAAAGAGCCTAGATGAAGTTACTCTGTAAATTATTATATTTTTTTCTTCCAAATCCCTTCCAAACCCCAAATTTGCAAATCATTACTCCTGTTTGCTGTCCAAACCTACTTGGAACCCTTCTAGTTAAATACTGAATCTTACACTCTGTTTAATTCTCCTGTAGGAGGCCCATACTCTATTTACATGGCTCTTAAGAACTTACTTGTGTACTGAAAAGAGACAAAGATGAGGCTAAGGGAGAGTAGAAATAGTAGACAAAGATGAGGCTAAGGAATAATAGAAAAAAGTCAAGATATTTACTCCTTGAAGAGTTTAGCTACTT
>PITA01023026.1:0-29067 GCA_004023965.1 Spilogale gracilis
TTTGTTTGTTTGTTTAATTTTTTCACTGTTCCAAGATTCATTGTTTATGCCCCACACCCAGTGCTCCATGCAATATGTTCTCTCAGTACCCACCACCAAGCTCTCCCATCCCTCCACCCTCTTCCCTCCAAGACCCTCAGTTTGTTTCTGAGTCCAAAGTCTCTCACGTTTCATTTCTCTCCCCGAATTACCCTACTTCCCATTTCCTTTCCTTCTCCTACTGTCCTCTATATTACCCCTTATGCACCACAAGTAAGTGAAACCATGTGATACTTGACTTTCTCTACTTTCTATTTCACTCAGCATAATCTCTTCCAATCCAGTCCATGTTGCTACAAAAGTTGGATATTCATCCTTTCTGATGGAGGTGTAGTATTCCATTGTATATATGTACCACTACTTCTTTATCCATTCATCTGTTGATGGGCACCTTGGCTCTTTCCACAGTTTGGCGATTGTGGCCATTGCTGCGATGAACATTAGGGTACATATGGCCCTTATTTTCACTACATCTGTATCTTTGGGGTCAATGCCCAGTAGTGCAATTGCAGGGACATAGGGTAGCTCTATTTTTAATTTTTTAAGGAATCTCCACACTGTTTTCCAAAGCAGCTGCATCAGTTTACATTCCCACCAACAGTGTAAGAGGGTTCCCCTTTCTCCACAGCCTCTGCAACACTTGTTGTTTGCTGACTTGTTCATTTTGTCCATTCTGACTGGTGTAAGGTGGTATCTCAGTGTGGTTTTGATTTGAATTTTCCTGATAGCTAGTGATGTTTTGAACATTTTTTCATGTGTTTGTTAGCCATTTGTATATCTTCTATGGAGAAGTGCCTCTTCATGTCTCCTGCCAATTTTTTGATGTGTTCATCTTCTTTTTGGATGTTGAGTTTGAGTAGTTCTTTATAGATCTTGGATATCAGCCCTTTGTCTGCAGTGTCATTTGCAAATATCCTCTCCCATTCCATGGGTTCCCTCTTTGTTTTATTGACTGTTTCCTTTGCTGTATAGAAACATTGTTAAAATGTCTATAGTACCCAGAGAAATCTATACTTTCAATGCCATTCTGATCAAAATTCCACCAACATTCTTCAAAGCATTGGAACAAACAATCCTAAAATTTATATGGAACCAAAAAAGACCCCAAATCACTAAGGAATTGTTGAAGAATAAAAAGAAAGCTGGGAGCATCACATTACCTGACTTCAGGCTTTATTACAAAGCTGTGATCACCAAGACAGCATGGTACTGGCACAAAAACAGACACGTAGACCAATGGAACAGAGTATAGAGTCCAGATATGGACCCACAAATCTATGGTCAAATCATCTTTGACAAAGCAGGAAAAAATATCCAGTGGAAAAAAGACAGTCTCTTCAATAAATAGTGCTGGGAAAGTTGGACATCTAGGTGTAGAATAATGAAACTAGACCATTCTCTTATACCACACACAAAGGCAAACTCGAAATGGATGAAAGACCTCAATGTCAGGCAGGAATCCATCAAAATCCTGGAAGAGAACATAGGCAGTAACCTCTTTGACATTGGCCACAGCAACTTCTTTCAAGACATGTCTGCAAAGGCAAAGGAGACAAAAATGAAAATGAACTTTTTGGACTTCATCAAAAACCAGGGATTTCTTGAACAGCAACATTTCTCTGGATAGAACTTGATGGACTAGAGGGTGATGCAAAGTGAGACTGAGGGTAAAAAGTCAAACTTAAATATATATATATATATATATCAATCCCTGAAGAGAGCCCAGGCTGAACTCTGCAATGGTTTGGGCACGTGGAGATAGCCTCTCTTGTGATGCATGAGAGAGTCAGGAGCCCTGAGCATCTGTGGACAAAAATATCATCTATGGACATATAAAATGGACTTCATCAAAATTTAAAACCTTCATGCATCAAAGAACATTATCGAATAAATTAACAGATACTTTACAGAATGAAAGAAAATATTTGTAAATCATATATCTGATAAGGGTTTAATATTTAGAATAGACCTGTTACAAATCTTATTACTCAATGACAGAAAGTCATACAACCTGATTCAAAAATGGGTAAAGGACTTGAACAGATATTTCCCCAAAGAAGAGATATAAATGACCAATGAACACATGAAAAGATAGTCAACATAATTGACCATTAAGGAAATACAAATCAAAACCCCAATGAAATATAACTTCATGCCCACTAGGATGGCTATAAATTATATATACATATATATTTAAATATATAATCTATATATTTAAAAAAGAAAACAAGTGTTGACAAGGATGTGGAGAAATAAGAACCCTCATACAGTGTTGGCGGGAATGTATAATGGTATGGCCTCTATATAAAACATTTTGGTACTTGCTCAAAAAGATGAATAAAGTTAACATATGACCCAGCAATTCCACTACTGGTCATTAGTCTCTTCAAATTTTCTATGTCTTCCTGATTTAGTTTTGGTAAATTATATGTTTCTAGGAATTTATCTGTTTCCTTGAAGTTGTCCAATTTGTTGGCATGGAAGTTTTCATAATATTCTGTTACAATTGTCTTTCTGTGGAGTTGGTTGTTATTTTTCCTCCTTCATTAATGATTTTGTTTAGTTGGATTCTCTCTCTCGATGAGTCTTAATAGAGGTTTATCTATTTTGATGATCTTTTCAAAAACTGGCTCCTGGTTTCATTGATTTGTTCTATTGGTTTTCAGTTTCTATATAATTTATTTCTTCTCAGATCTTTATTATTTCCTTTCTCCTGCTAGTTTTAGGCTTTGTTTGTTCTTTTTCTAGCTTCTTTAGGTGCAAGGTTAGGTTGTTTATTCAAGATTTTTCTTGCTTCTTGAGTTAGGCCTGTATTGCTATAAACTTCCCTCTTAGAACCACTGCCTAGATTTGCTGCATCACAAAGGTTTTGGACCATAGTGTTTTCATTTTCATTTGCTTTCATGTACTTTTTAATTTCTTCTTTGATTTCCTGGTTGACCCATTCACTGTTTAGTAGCATGTTCTTTAACTCCCATATACTTGTGCTCTTTTAGATTGTGTGTGTGTATGTGTGTGTGATTGTGTGTGTGATTGACTTTCTATTTTCATAGTGTTGTTGTCAGAAAAGACCATGATATGACTTCGATATTTTTTTAAATTTGTTGAGGCTTGTTTTGTGGCCTTATATGTGATCTATTCAGGAGACTGTTCCATGTGCACTTGACAAGAAGGTGTATTCTGCTATTTTAGAATGGAATGTTCTGAATATGGCTGTTAAAGCCATCTGCTCCAATGTGTCATTCAAAACCAGTGTTTTCTTGTTGATTTTCTGTTTGGATGATCTGTCCATTGATATAAGTGGGTATTAAAGTCCCCTACTAATATTGTATTAACTATTACTTGTTTCCTTTCTGCTTGTTATTAACTATTTTATGTTAAGTGCATAAATATTTACTATCATCATATCTTCTTGTTGGATTGTTCCTTTTATTATTATATAGTGTCCTTCTTTGTCTCTCCTTAGTCTTTGTTTTAAAATCTATTTTGTCATGGGATGCCTGGGTGATCTAGTCTGTTAAGTGTCCAATTCTTGATTTCAGCTCTAGTTAAAATCTCAGGGTTCTGAGTTTAAGCCCTATATTGGGCTCTACACTAGACATGGAGCCTACATTTAAAAAAAATCTATTGTGTCTGATATAAGTATGGCTTCTCTGGCTTTATTTTAACATCCATTTGCATGATAAATGTTTCTCCATCACCTCATTGCAATCTTCAGGGGTCTTCTAGTCTGAAATGAGTTTTCTGTGGGCAGCATAAAAGTAGGTCTTGTTTTTTTAAGGTTTTATTTAAATTCCTGTCATTTAACATACAGGCTATATTAGTTTCAGGTGTATAGATGGGTCTTTTTTTTTATCCTCTCTATCACCCTATATGTTTTGATTGGAGCATTTAGTCCATTTATGTTCAAAGTAATTATTGATAGATATGTATTTCTTTCCATTTTGTTACTTGTTTTTTTGATTTTCTGTAGATATTCTCTGATCCTTTCTTGTCTTGCTCTCTTTCATGGTTCATTGGCTTTCTCTAGTGATATACTTGGATTCCTTTCTCTTTATTCTTTGCATATCTATTACTGGTTTTTGATTTGTGCTTACCATTAGGATTATATATAGCATCTTCTGCATATAGCAATCTATATTAACTTGAGGATTGCTTAAGTTTAAACCCATTCTTTATTCCCCCTCCACACACACATTTTAGGTACATGATATCATATTTTTCATCCTTTTATTTTATGAGTCTCTTGACTGATTTTTACAGAAATATTTATTTTTATTGCTTTTGTATTTTTTACTTTTCATATTCTCATTTGTGATCTTTTGTTTCTACTAAAAGAGTTCTCTTTAATATTTCTTGTACAGCTGGTTTAATGGTCATGAACTCCTTTAGTTTTTGTTTGTCTGAGAAACTCTCTCCTTCTATCCTGAATGATAGTCTTACTGGACAGAGTATTCTTGGCTGCAGATTTTTCCCATTCAGCACTTTGACTATATCATGCTGTTCTCCTCTGGTTTACCAGATTTCTACTGAAAAATATATTGATTGCCTTGTGCGGTTTCCCTTGTATGGGACTATCTTCTTTTCTCTTGCTGCTTTTAATTACTATGTATCTTGTTGTGGGCCTCCTTGAATTTTGTGGGGATCTGTGTCTCCTGGATGTAGATATCTGTTTCCTTCCCCAGATTCAGGGAGTTTTCAGCTATTATTTCTTTAAATAAATTTTCTGAACCTTTTTCTTTTTCTCCTTCTGAGAGCCCTGTAATGTGAATGTTATTATGTGTAGTGGAGTCACTGAGTTCCCTGAGACTATTCTCAATTTGCATAATTTCTTTTTTTAAGATTTTATGTATTTACTTGAGAGAGAAAGATAGAGATAGGAACAAATAGCAAGAAGAAGCACGAGTGGAGAGGAGAGAGAGAAGAGGGTCCCCCTGATGAAGAAGCCCAATATGGAGCTCAATCCCAGGACTCTGGGATCATGATCTGAGCCAAGGTCAGACACTTAACCAACTGAGCCAGCCAAGTACCCCTCAATTTGCATAATTTTTTCCTCTCTTCCTCAGCTTGTTTACTTTCTATTACTCTGTCTTCCAGGTTATTAATTCATTCCTCTACTTCATCTAGTCTGCTATTTATTCCATCAGGTGTATTTCTAATTTCATTTATATGTTCTTAATTTGTGATTGGTTCTTTTTTTATTTCTGTGTTAAAGGTCTCACTGGTGTCCTCTGCTCTTCTAAAGTCCAGTGGATATCTTTATGATCATTATTTTAAATTCTTTATCAGGCATATTACTTATATCCATTTCACTTAGGTCTCTTGCTGTGGTTTGGTTCTGTTCTTACATGTGGGACATATTTCTCTGTCTCTTCATTTTGTCTGAATTTCTGTGTCTGTCCCTGTGTGTTAGGAAAGTCAGATACTTCTCTTGTTCTTAATGATAATAGCCTTATGAAGAAAAGGTACTCTAGTGTCCCGAAGTGCAGCATCCCTTGTTCCCCAGAACTTGGCACTTCTGGGAGTGTTTGCTATGTGTGTTGTGTATGCTCTGCTATTGAGTCTTGGCCTCTTTACCCTGTAGTTCAGTTGTCTGCAGAGGCTCTTTTGCCTATTGTGGGCAGTGTTTGGTCCCCAGCAGGGGTGGGTGTGTTTTAACAAGGCAAATGATGATTTGCTTGCAAAATGAGACCTGTTCCCACTGCTGCATCCTCCCTAAGTACTGTGACTTCCTTCTCCCCACCTCCATACAAACACTGGCAGGACCCATTTAATGATTTTGGCCCGGAGGAGGACCTAGGGCATTTCCCTTCATTCCCTGCCCTCCAGTGTGGAACTGTAAAGCCAAAGCTTTCCTATAGGTACATGGATAATAGCAGGGAAATGATATAAAATTACATCATCCAGCTTTCAACAGAACCCATCCCTGAGGCTCATGCCAGTCCCACCTCAGCTTTCGGCCTGCTACCACAATGCAGGTGCCATCCAGAAACCCATGTCTAGCCCAGTACTCTAACAGGATAAAGATGATCTATCCCATCAAATGGCTACTTCTCACAGTTTGGGTTTCTGCATCAGGATCTGCCTCTTCCCTAATTCAATGACCCCAGGAGGGAAGAAGGTCACTCCCCTCCTAACTTTTCTCTAGGAAAAAACACATTCACACATGGAGTGCCAAAATGCAATAGAATAACCAACCATTCATACACACAAGAACATCCATTTAGTAGATGGAAGAGATGTCCTTACCTTTCTTTCTTTTCTCTCCCTCATTTGTCCTCTTCTCATTGTCATGTCTCTCCTCAATATCAACTTTGTTTCTTTGTTTCTCACCTTCCACACACAAGCACAGCATCATTTCTACTTGTGTTTTCTGGTAGTCTTTCCAAAGCTGGGGTGGAAAAGCTTTCCCTAGTGTCTTTTCCTGTCCTCAATGGGAGGCCCAGGCCAAATGGTTGATTTGAACCCCTTCCTTCATGGTCACATCTCTGCCTTGTTCAGATGATATTCCCAGTCATTTACTCAAAAGCATGCGCTAATCTCTATTCAGGCCACATCCAGGCAAAGTGCTAGAGACTTTGAGGAACTGAGTCATAGTTCTTGCCTTCCAATGATCCACAGTTAGTTAAGATGAGAGCACACAAACAGGCAATGAAAATACAGTATTGCCTGTGTCATGTAAAGTAAATACAGGGGCACCTACCCTACACTGGGATTGAGGAGGAAGGCCAAGAAAAGTTTTCAAGAAGATATGAAGTCTGACTTGAGACCTGGAGAAGGAATTGGAGTTAACCAAAGGAAAAAGAATGGCATTCCATACAAAGGAACTTGCATGTTCAAAGTCTAGGAAGAAAATGAAAGCATGACATAGTCCAGTAACTGCAAGAGGTTGAATGTGGCCAGAGCAAAGAACTTAAGGGAATGTGGTGATGGAGGATAAGGTACAAGGCTAGGGGTGTGTAGTGGAGAGCCTGGTACGTCATACCAGGAATCTGAGATTTGATCCTGAAAGTCTGAGGCAATCATTGAAGAATGAACCTCATGGGCCTTTGATCTCCAGGCAGAGAGGGTGACACTCCCCTCAAAACATTAGTTTCTGGCTGGACTGATGTGATTGATGTGTGTGTGTGTGTGTGTGTGTGTGTGTGTGTGTGTGTGTGTGTGTTCATTCAGAGGAATGAGAGACTTAAGTGAGGTTATGGAAGGGTCTTCTTGTATGTAGACTTTTGGGCTCCAGGAAGAGACTCCCTACCCACATAATCTGGGTGGGCCTGACCTGAATGAGGGGTAGATGTTTACCCCTAGCCCCGTGCCCTGCTAATATAGTTTGTTTAGAAGGCCTGGACTGTGAGCTATCTGGATTGACACCTCATTTCAGCTTGGAGATCACTCCCCACCTAACTCCTTCCTCTCCCAGCCCCCAGATGGTTAGAGGATCAGACTCCCTCCCTTCTGTCTCTGAGACAGGCTGCCATCTTTCCATACAGGGAAAGTGCCTGAGGACAAAGACATTCCCAGAACACTGCAAGGGGCATACAGAGCAGCACCCCCACATATGCACTTCTGTTGATGGGGCTGACCATGTGTGTGATTTACCCCTGGGGGAGGACTCTAGGATGGTCAATGGCTACAATCAGTCTTGAGTCTCCAGCACTTCTTCCGCCCCACTAGCTCCTGGACAAGCAGTTCATCCAGTACTCACATTTTGAAGGCCTATGGGGGCCTGCATGCCTCTGCCCTTGCCATGTGACTGGTGTGCCCATCAAACATCACCAAGACACACTACAACCCAGAATTACATAAATAAGTACGTGAGGAAGGGAAGTGATGTGTGTTAGAGTCTCCTGTATGTTTGCGCAGGCACCTGTCTTTCTTTGTGTCTGGGATTGTTCTCCTGTGCCACTGTGTACACATATGCCTCTGTACCCTGCATCTCCATGCATTACCATAGCACATCCTAAGACAGAATATTTTGAGGGCCATTCTCCTGGAGCCATTAACACACTATACCCAGATGACTAGGATACAACCTAAAATCACCATGATTTTATTCCCAAGTAATTGGACTTTTGCAACATCCCTGAGCCCCCCTTCACCTGTGAATTCCTCTATCAATCCCCATCAGAGCCAGGATCACCAGTAGAGTGAGGTGAAG
Organism: Spilogale gracilis; assembly: GCA_004023965.1. NCBI lineage: Eukaryota > Metazoa > Chordata > Mammalia > Carnivora > Mephitidae > Spilogale > Spilogale gracilis. The sequence goes on from PITA01023026.1 coordinate 8,195, forward strand.
TGCTGTGGTGAGGATGCCCTTTTCTTTTTCTTTTTAAAAAAATAAACGGTTAATCTGTATTTATTTCTTATTTCTTTATTGCAAGGTCAAGACTTATTTGATTTTATGCATCATTTTCTTGGTGCATAAAATGCCTCCATAATGCATCTTTTATCATTTTCAGTTTTAGTCTCTTTTCTTTTTTGCTCAGTCAGTTTTATTGAAAAAAATGACATATATCACTGTATAAGTTTAACATGTACAACATGATGGTTTGATATCCATATACTGCGAACTGATTACCATGATAGGTCCAATTAACATCTATCATCTTATATAGATACAATAAAAAGAAGAGAAAAAAGAGAAAAAAACTGTTTTTCCCTTCTAATGAGAACTCTTAGGATTAACTCTCTTAACAATTTTCCTATATATCATAGAACAGTGTTAACTATAACCAACATATTACTACTTATAAGTGGAAGTTTGTATATATTGACCACCTTCTTCCACTTCCCCCCCCATCTCACCTCTCCTAACTGCAAGTCTGATCTCTTTTTCTATGAGTTCCTTTTTTTTTAGATTTCTACATATAAATTAGATTATACAATATTTGTTTTTGTCTGGCATACTTCATTTAGCATAATGCCTTCAAGGTTCAGTCATGTCATAGAATATAGGATTTCTTCATTTTTATGGCTAACTGATGTCCTATTGTAGCTATATATATCACATCTTCTTTATCCATTCATCCTTTAATGAACACTTAATGTTATTTACATGTCTTGGCTGTTGTAAATAATGCTACTATGAGTATGGGGGTGCAGATATCTTAATCTTTTTATTTCCTTTATATTCCCAGCAGTGGAATTGATGGATGATATGATAGTTCTATTTTTAATTTTTTGAGGAACTTTCATACTATTTTTCATAGTGGCTGCACGAATTTGCATTCCCATCAATAGTTAACACTGGTTCCCTTTTCTTGATATCTATGCCAGCATTTGTTTTCTCTTGTCTTTTTGATGATGGCCATTCTAACAAGTATGAGGTGATATGTCACTCTTGTTTTAATTTACATTTCCCTAATGGCTAGTGATGTTGAGCATTGTTTTCATGTACCTGTTAGCCTATCTTATGCTTTCTTTGAAAAAATGTCTGTTCAGATTCATTGCCCATTGTTTAGTTGGTTGGTTTATTTGTTTTAGCTACTGAGTTGTATGAGTTCTTTATTTTTTTTAGTTTAATTTAATTTAAAATTTTTAATTCCAGTATAGCTAACATATAGCATTGTATTATTTTGAGGTGTACAATATAGTGATTCAACAATTCTATACATTATTATACTTTATTCAGTGCTCTGTATGAGTTCATTAATTTGGATATTAACCCCTTATCAGATATACGGTTTGCAAATACTTTTTTCCATTCCATAGGTTGTCTTTTTACATTATTGATGGTTTCTCTTGCTGTGCAGAAGCTTTTTAGTTTGATGTAGACCCACACTTTATTTCTTCTTTTGTTTCTTGTTCTTTAGGTGTCATATCCAAAAAAAAAAATCACCAAGACCCATGTCAAGGAGCCTTAAGGTTTTTTTTCTGGGACTTTTATGGTTTCAGATCTTATATTTAAGTCCTTAATCCATTTCAAGTTAATTTTTGTTAGTGGTGTAAGATAAGGGTCCAGTTTTATTTTTTACATATGAATATCCAAGTACTACAACACTGTTTATTTTTTATATATCAATTTTAAAAGTTTATTTTAAAATGAAGCTGATCCCAATTTCCCCCATATTTCTGTTACTGTTTATTGAAAGAACTCTCTTTTCTCCATTGAGTATTCTTGGTTCTCTTGTCAAATACTAATTGGTTGTGCATACTTGGGTTTATTTCTGGGATATTGATTCTGTTCCATTGGTCCATTTGTTTGTTTTTATGGCAGTACCACACTGTTTTGATGACTATTAGCTTTATCAGGAAATGCTATGTCTCTAGCTTTGTTCCTCTTTCTTATGATTTCTTTGGTTTTGGGGCTGTCCTTTGTGGTTCCATATCAATTTTAGGAGTGTTGTTATACCTATGTAAAAAATGCCATTGAACACTTGATAGAAATTGCATTGAATCTATAGAAGGCTTTTGGTAGTATTGACATTTTAACAATATTAATTCTCCCATTCCCTGAACACAATATATCTTTCCATTTATTTGTGCCGTTTTGATTTCTTTCATCAATGTCTTATAGTTTCCAGAGTAGAGATCTTTCACCTCCTTGTTTGAATTTATTTCTAAGTATTTTATGGTTTTTAATGCTATTGTAGAGTCAATTTCACTTTCAGAAATTTTCATTTTAGTGTATAGAAATGCTACTGATTTTTGTAGTTAATTTTGTATCTTGCAACTGTACTGAATACATTGATTAGCTCTAACAGTTTGTGGAATATTTTGGTTAAGTCTTTAAGAACTTTATATATATATATATATAAAAGTATGTCATCTGCAAATAGAGATAATGTTGCTTCTTCCTTTTCTATACTGATACTTTTTATTTCTTTTTCTTGACTGATTCCTCTAGCAAGGACTTCCAGTACTATGTTGAATAGGAGTGGTGAGAATGAGCACCTTTGTCTTATACCTGATCTTAGAGGAAAAGCTTTCAAACTTTCACCATTGAGAATGAATTAGCTGTGGGCTTGTCACACATAGCCTTTATAACATTGAGATATGTTCCTTCCATGACTAATTTGTTAAGAGTTTTATATGAATGGATATTGAATTTTGTCAAATGCTTTTTCTGTATCTACTGAGATGATCTTATTATTCTTTTATTCTATTAATATGATTGATTGATTTACATATGTTGCATCCCAGGGATAAATCCAAGTTGATGATGGTGAATGTTTCTTTTAATGTGTATTGATGAATTCAGTTTGCTAGTATTTTGTTGAGAATTTTTGCATCTATACTCATTAGGGATTTAGACCTGTAATTGTTTTGGGGTTTTTTTTTGGTTGTTTCTTTGTTGTGTTTCTTGTTGTTTTGTTGTTGTTGTTGTTGTTTATTCTAGTAGTTTTCTTCTGGTTTTAGAATCAGGGTAATGCTGGTCTTATAAAATGAATTTGAGAGAGTTTCCTCCTTTTTGATTATTTATAAGGATTTTAAAAGATTTGGTGTGAATTCTTCTTTAAATGTTTGTAAAATTCACCAGTGAAGCCATCTGATCTTGGGCTTTTCTTTGTTGGCAGATTTTTTTTTCATACACAAATAATAATACTTTTTTTTTCAGGGAAAATTTCAACTACCTAGAAATAACAATACACTTCTAAATAAGCCATAAATCAAAGAGCAATCTGAAAGAAAATAGAAAATAGTTTGAACTAAATGTTAATAAAATACAACACAAAATTTGCCGGATGTAGCTAAAGCTTTTGGTGCTTTATAATAATTCAAGGGCAAAAGTGAGGCATATAATATTGACTCACTTTTGATGAGGTTCCCTTGTCTCTGAGATCATTTTTTTACTTTATTTTTTAACATATAATGTATTATTTCTTTCAGGGGTACAGGTCTGTGAATCATCAGTCCTACACAATTCACAGCACTCACCATAGGCCATACCTTCCCCAACATCCATAATCCATCCACCCTATCCCTCCCCCACCATCCCCCAGCAACCCTCAGTTTGTTTCCTGAGATTAAGATTCTCTTATGGTTTGTCTCCCTCTCCAGGCCCATCTTGTTTCATTTTTTTCCCTCCCTACCCTCCATGAACCCCAGGCCTGCCTCTCAAATCCCTCATATAAGAGAGATCATAGTATAATTGCCTTACTCTGACTGATGTATTTCGCTCAGCATAATACCCTCCAGGTCCATACACATTATTGCAAATGGCAGGATTTTCTTCTTTTCATGGCTGTATAGTATTCCATTGTATGTATGTACCAAATATTCTTTATCCATTCATCTGTTGTTTTTTTTTAAGATTTTATTTATTTGACAGAGAGAAACACAGCCAGAGAGGGAACACAAGCAGGGGGAGTGAGAGAGGGAGAAGCAGGCTTCCCGCCGAGCAGGGAGCCTGATGTGGGGCTCGATCCCGGGTCTCCAGGATCATGACCTGAGCTGAAGGCAGTCGCCCAACCAACTGAGCCACCCAGGGGCCCCTCCATTCATCTGTTGATGGACATATAGGTTCTTTCCATAGTTTAGCTATTAGTGGACGTTGCTATTATAAACATTCAGTGCACATGTCATTCTGATCACTACATTTGTATCTTTAGGGTTAAAACCCAGTGGTGTGATTGCTGAGTCATAGGGTAGCTCTATTTTCAACTATTTGAGGAACGTCCTACTGTTCTCCAGAGTGGCTGCACCAGCTTGTATGTCCTCCCAACAGTGTAGGCTGGCTCCCCTTTCTTTGCATTCTCGCCAACATCTGTCATTTCCTGACTTAATTTTAGCCTTTCTGACTGGCATAAGGTGGTATCTTATGGTGGTTTTGATTTGTATTTCCCTGATGCTGAGGGATGTTGGGCAATTTTTCGTGTGTTGGCCATTTGGATGTCTTCTTTGCAGAAATGTCTGTTCATGTCTTCTTCCCATTTCCTGACTGGATTATTTGTTCTTTGGGTGTGGAGTTTGATAAGTTCTTTATAGATTTTGGATACTAGCCCCTTATCTGATATGTCATTTGCAAATATCTTCCCCCATTCGATTGGTTGTCTTGGTTTTGTCGACTGTTTCTTTTGCTGTGCAAAATCTTTTTATCTTGATGAAGTCCCCATAGTTCTTTTTTTTCCTGTGTTTCCTTTGTCTTTTGTGATGTTTCTAGGAAGAAGTTGCTGTGGCTGAGGTCGAAGAGGTTGCTGCCGGTGTTCTCCTCAAGGATTTTGATGAATTCCTGTCTCACATTGAGGTCGTTCATCTATTTGAGTCTATTTTTGTGTGGGGTGTAAGGAAATGGTCCAGTTTCATTCTTCTGGATGTGGCTGTCCAATTTTCCCAACACCATTTGTTGAAGAGACTCTCTTTTTTCCATTGAATATTCTTTCCTGTGTTGTAGAAGATGAGTTGACCAGAGAGTTGAGGGTCCATTTCTGGGGTCTCTATTCAGTCCTATTGATCTATGTGTCTGTTTTTGTGGCACTACTATGCTGTCTTTCTTGAGGATTACAGCTTTGTAATAGAGCTTGAAGTCTGGAATTGTGATGCTTCCAACTTTGGTTTTCTTTTTCAACATTCCTCTGGTTATTCAGAGTCTCTTCTGATTCCATATAAATTTTAGGTTTATTTGTTCCATTTCTTTGAAAAAATGATGGTATTTTAGTAGGGATTGCATTAAATGTGTACATTTCTTTAGGTAGCATAGACATTTTCATAATATTTGTTCTTTCAGTTTATGAACATGGAATGTTTTTCCATTTCTTTGTGTCTTTCTCAATTTCTTTCATGAATACTGTATAGTTTTCTGAGGACAGATTCTTTGCCTCTTTGGTTAGTTTTTTTCTTAGGTATCTTATGGTTTTGGGAGCAATTGTAATGGGATAGACTCCTTAATTTCTCTTTCTTCTGTCTTGCTGTTGGTGTATAGAAATGCAACTGATTTCCATGCATTAATTTTATATCCTCACACTTTACCGAATTCCTATATGAGTTCTAGCAGTTTTAGAATGGAGTCTTTTGGGTTTTCCACATAAAGTATCATATCATCTGCAAAGACTGAGAATTTGATTTCTTCCTTGCTGATTCAGATGCCTTTTATTTCTTTTTGTTGTCTGATGGCTGAGACTAGGACTTCTAGTGCTATGCTGAATAGCAGTGGTGATAGTGGAGAGCCCTGACGTGTTCCTGACCTTAAGGGAAAAGCTCTCAGGTTTTCCTTATTGAGAATGATTTTCACTGTGGGTTTCTCATAGATAGCTTTGATGATATTGAGGTATGTACCCTCTATCCCTACACTGTGAAGAGTTGATCAAGAAAGGATGCTGGACTTTGTTGAATGCTTTTTCAGCAACTATTGAGAGGATCCTATGGTTCTTGTTCTTTCTTTTATTAATGTACTGTATCACATTAATTTGTAGATGTTGAACCAACCTTGCAGCCCAGGAATAAATCCCACATGGTCATGGTGAATAATCCTTTTAATGTACTGCTGGATCCTATTGGCTAGTATTTTGGTGAGAATTTTTGCACCTGTGTTCATCAGGGATATTGTCTGTAATTCTCCTTTTTGATGAGGTCTTTGTCTGGTTTTGGGATCAAGGTAATGCTGGCCTCATAAATGAGTTTGGAAGTTTTCCTTCAATTTCTGTTTTTTGGAAGAGTTTCAGGAGAGTAGGTATAAATCCTTCTTTAAATGTTTGGTAGTTCCCCTGGGAAGCTGTTTGGCCCTGGGCTCTTGTTTTTGGGAGATTTTTGATGACTGCTTCAATCTCCTTACTGGCTATGGGTCTGTTCAGGTTTTCTGTTTCTTCCTGGTTCAATTTTGGTAGTTTATATGTCTCTAGGACTGCATCCATTTTTCCAGATAGTCAAATTTGCTGGGGTATAGTTGCTCATAATATGTTCTTATAATTGTTTGTATTTATTTGGTGTTGTTTGTGATCTCTCCTCTTTCATTTGTGATTTTATGAATTTGGGTCATTTCTCTTTTCTGATAAGTCTGGCCTGGGGTTTATCAATCTTGTTAATTATTTCAAAGAACCAGCTCCTATTTTTATTGATTTGTTCTACTGTTCTTTTGGTTTCTATTTCATTGATTTCTGCTCTGATCTTTATGATTTCTCTTCTCCTGCTGGGTTTAGGCTTTCTTTACTGTTCTTTCTCCAGCTCCTTTAGGTGTAAGGTGAGGTTGTGTACTTGAGACCTTTCTTGTGTCTTGAGAAAGGCTTATATTGCTATATACTTTCTTCTCAGGATCACCTTTGCTCTGTCCCAAAGATTTTGAACAGTTGTGTTGTCATTTTCATTTATTTCCCTGAATATTTAAATACTTCTTTAATTTCCTGGTTGACCCATTCATTCTTTAGTAGGATACTCTCTAGCCTCCATGGATTTGAGTTCTTTCCAACTTTCCTCTTCTGGTTAAGTTCTACTTTCAAAGCGTTGTTGTCTGAAAATATACAGGGAATGATCCCAGTCTTTTGATACTGGTTGAGACCTGATTTGTGACCCAGGATGTCATCTATTCTGGAGAATGTTTCATGTGCACTGGAAAAGAATGTATATTTTGTTGCTTTGGGATGCAATGTTTTGAATATATCTGTGATGTCCACTTGGTCCAGTGTTTCATTTAAAGCCTTTATTTGCTTGTCAATCTTTTGCTTAGATGATATGTTCATTTCAGTGAGGGAGTATTAAAGTCCCCTACTATTATTGTATTATTATCAATGTGTTTCTTTGATTTAGTTATTAATTGGTTTATATAATTGGCTGCTCCCATGTTAGGGGCATAGATATTTAAAATTGTTAGATCTTCTCATTGGACAGAGCCTTTAATTATGATATAGTGTCCTTCCTAATCTCTTATTATAGTCTTTGGCTTAAAACCTAATTTGTCTCATATAGGGATTGCCACCCCAGCTTTCTTTTGATGTCCATTAGCATGGTAAATTGTTTTCCACCCCTCAAATTAAATCTGGAGGTGTCTTTGGGTCTAAAATGAGTTTCTTGGAGACAGCATATTGATGGTTCTTATTATTTTAACCATTGTGATACCCTGTGTCTTTTGATTTGGTATTTAGTCCATTTACATTTAGGCTAACTATTGAAAGATATAAATTTAGTGCCATTGTATTGCCTATAAGGTGACTGTTACTGTATATTGTCTCTGTACCTTTCTGGTCTGTTACTTTTATGCTCTCTCTTTTCTAGGGGGACCCTTTCACTATTTGCTATAGGTCTGGCTTGGTGCTTGCAAATTCTTTAAGTCTTTGTTTTTCCTGGAAACTTTTTACCTCTCCTAGGTTTTTATCAACCTAGCTGGATATAGTATTCTTGGCTGCATATTTTTCTTGTTTAGGGCTCTGAATATGTCATGCTAGTCCTTTCTGGCCTGCCAGGTTTCTGTGGATATGTCTGCTGCCAATTTAATATTTCTGCTATCATATGTTACAAACCTCTTAACCCAAGCTGCTTTCAGGATTTTCTCCTTGTCTTGGAGACTTGTAAGTTTTACTATTAGATTACAGGATGTGAATCTATGTTTATTGATTTTTCAGGGGGGTTCTCTGTGCCTCCTGGATCTTGATGCTTGTTCCCTTCACCAAATTAGGGAAATTCTCTGCCATCATTTGCTCCAATATACCTTCTGCCTGTCTCTCTCTTCTTCTTCTGGGATCCCAATTATACTAATATTGTTTTGTCTTTTGATATCACTTATCTCTTGAATTCTCCCCTTGTGGTCCAGTAGTTTTTTGTCTCTCTTTTTCTCAGCTTCTTCATTTTCCATCATTTGGTCTTCTATAGCACTAATTATTGTTTCTGCATCATTTTTCCTAGCAGGAAGAGCCTCCATTTTTCATTACACTTCATTAATAGCTTTTTTTAAAAATTTCAACTTGGTTAGGTTTTAGTTCTTTTATTTCTCCAGAAAGATTTTATTTATCCAGAAATGGGTTCTCTAATATCATTCATTTTTTTTAGCCAAGCTAGTACCTTGGTAATTGCCATTCTGAACTCTAGTTCTGACATATTACTAATGTTCCTACTGATTAGGTCCCTACCTGTTGGTACTGCCTCTTGTTCTTTTTCTAAGGTGAGTTTTTCCATCTTGTCATTTTATCCAGATAAGAATAGATGAATGAGGGAACATAAAAGGGTATTGATGACCCCAGGAAAATATACACTAAACAATTCAGAAGAGAGCTGAAACTGGGGGAAGAAAAAAGGGAAAAATATCTATATCTATCTGTCTCTCTGTCTCTCTGTCTCTGTCTCTGTCTCTCTCTCTCTCTCTCTCTCTCTCTATATATATATATATATATATATATATATATATATATATGATCAGACTGCTAAATAGAAGAGAGCCACACACTTGTTTATGGGGGTATTTTGGTCTGTTAGAAGAACGTGCCTCCCAAAATTTTAAAGAAAGAAAAACATATATGTACAAAAATAAGGGCATACACAATGAAGGGATGGAATATGACTGTAACATTGAAAATTTAAAAAAGATTCGAGGAGTAGTCAAGATGGCGGAAGGCCAGGTGACCACATTTCGGGGAGTTCCCTGAAGAGAGCTGAATTCCAGCAAAAAACCACTACAGGACCACTGTGAACACCCATGAAATCAGCCTGAAATGTGATATTTCGCACTTCTGGATCACCACGGAGACAAGGACCATCGGCATAAAGGTAGAAACAAGTAAAAGAGACCAGAGGCTTGCCCCCAGAGACAGGGGTGTGGGGGAGGAAGCCCGCAGAGCTGAACGATTGAAAGGAAATACCCCAAAACAAAAGTGCATTGTGAGTGAGGAATAACAGCAGATTACGGTCTGAATCGGGGCAAGACAGAAACGGGAACACAGCGGAGCCCGCGGCAAGGCAAGGAGACTTTTTAAACTTTTTTTCCACCGCTGGCGCCACCGCTGCCGCCGCTGCAATAGCCACGAGAGTGGCGGGCATGGATTCCATTTTTCCACCGCTGCCTTTCTCTCCCGCTTCTCTCCACCCCATGGGCCGGGTGCGGACCCCCCAGGGAAGGCGATTTTACAGACTTGCGTGGGACCAGAGAGGCCGCGGGTCCCGGGGCACAGACAAGGTCACGCAATCCAAAAGGAGTTGTGGCTTTGAGGTGCGGGAGTGAAGCGACAAGCGGGGGCGGGGGCAGAAATCAATACAACATCTGTGCCGGCCCAGCTGTGACAGGCGGCCAACCAGGAGGCTGGAAAGAGCCCCTCTATGCATAGAGGCTCTCTCTGGGAGGGAGGTATGGGTGCAGACATCTTGCTCCGACCTGACTTCCTCAGCAGCTGAAAAAGGACGTAAAAGAACAACGCTCCGCTACCAGAGAATTGTAACCTGATAACCTGGTGACCATTGAGAACAGCCTCTAGCAAGGGGGCTGAGAGACACAGCCCAGGTAGAAGGACTGAAACAGAGCAGCAGGCCCCGCCCCCCACAAAGCCAGCCAGAAGCTCAGGAGGACAACAGTCCAATGCAAAACCCCAAATCGGGGGAAAGGCAATTTATTAAACCCCTGGCACTGACTACAAGTACCAAAAGCCCTACAACTCATTGATATAGTCTTCCACCTTATTTACTTTTTTAAACTTTTTTCTATTTTTACTTTTAAAGCTTCCACTTTAAGCTTAAAAATACATTCTTACGGTTTTTCTTCTTTCACTTTTTAACCCCCTTCTTATCACAACGTGATACCCAAAACAACACCCCATAACATTTTTTTCTTTTTTACCCTGAAATTTTTTCAAACACACTCCTGTAATTTCTGCTTTTGTTGTTGCCTCTTGTTTCCCTGTTCGCTTTCTCTGTTTTTCCCTTTCTTCTCTCCTCTTTCCTTTATTCTCTCTTTTACGTGTACACAGGTAGATATAAGCTTCAAGTCAATCCCACATCCCTATTGAATACTACCCCTATATACAACCAGTTCTAATCTCCCTATATCTTTGGAAAGTGGGCTCCTCTAACAATAATAACAAGACAAACTCGGGAGTGTCTGAAACGCATTCCTTGCCCACAAGGAGTGTCTGCCCTCACCTTCCCAATCTAGTTTTTCAGTGTGCTTCTGTAATTGTCTTTGCTTTTATATTATATAAATACTGGACTTCAGGGTCATATAGGTTGGGCTTCACTTTTTGATCTCTTCATTTACCCTTGATAACCCTTTTCTTTAACCTGTAACAATTTTGTACCATATAAATCCTACCACCGGGCCCCGCAATGGCAGGGGTTTCTTTTCTTCCTTCCTCTCTTCTGTTTTCTTTTTTCCTTCTCCTCCCTTTTTGGTGGTGAATTCTGGTTGCTCCAAAAACTTCCAACGACCAATCCACCTAGATAGTGGCTGATAAATTTAGCCATAAACCCCCTCAACCACTCCTCGCCGCAATGAATCAGAGAAGAAAAACCCAACAGAAGAAGAACCCTGAGACTGCAACCTCGGTCACAGAATTACTGGAAATGAACATAAACAATATGACATAAATGGAATTCAGGGCAGCAATAGGCCAAGCAATGGTCAATTTAGAAAAGAACGTTAGTCTCAAAGTGGAAGCCATAGTAACAGAAGTGAAAGCTGAGGTTACAAAGGCTTTAGATGTGACGCAATCTAATTTAAATATGCTAACAGCGAGAGTAAGTGAAGCTGAAGATCGTATCAGTGATTTAGAAGACAGGTGGATTAAGAAGGAGGAGCAAGAGAAGTCTTGGAGCAAACAGCTAAAATCCCATGAATATAAAATAAGAGAAATAAATGATGCCATGAAACGCTCCAATATCAGAATTATTGGAATCCCTGAAGGTATTGAAAGAAAAGCCGGGGCAGTGATTCTTATATCAGAAAAATTGGATTTTAGTCTAAAGACTGTAGTCAGAGACACAGAAGGATGCTACATCATTCTTAAAGGGTCTATACATCAAGAAGATCTAACAATTGTAGTTATTTATGCCCCTAACATGGGAGCAGCCAACTACATAAGCCAACTGTTAAACAAAATAAAGAATCATATTGATGCAAATACATTAATTGTAGGAGATCTTAACACACCACTCTCTGCAATGGACAGATCATCTAAACAGAAAATCAGCAAAGAATCAAGAACCTTGAATGACACATTGGACCAGCTAGATCTCATAGATATATTCAGAACATTTCACCCTGGGACGCCTGGGTGGCTCAGTTGGTTAAGCGACTGCCTTCGGCTCAGGTCATGATCCCGGAGACCCGGGATCGAGTCCCACATCGGGCTCCCTGCTCGGCGGGAAGGCTGCTTCTCCCTCTCTCACTCCCCTTGCTTGTGTTCCCTCTCTCGCTGTGTTTCTCGCTGTCAAATAAATAAAATCTTAAAAAAAAAAAAAAAGAACATTTCACCCTAAAACAGCAGAATACTCATTCTTCTCGAGTGCACATGGAACTTTCTCCAAAATAGACCACATACTAGGTCAAAAATCAGGGCTCAACCGATACCAGAAGATTGAAATTATTCCCTACATATTCTCTGACCACAATGCCGTGAAACTGGAACTCAACCACCATAAAAAGTTCAGGAGAAAATCAAACACTTGGAAGCTAAAAATGATCCTACTCAAGAATATGCAGATCAACCAAGAAATCAAAGAAGAACTGAAACACTTCATGGAAACCAGTGAGAATGAAGATACGTCAATCCAAAACCTATGGGATACAGCAAAGGCAGTCCTAAGGGGGAATTTTATAGCCATCCAAGCCTCACTCAAAAAAAATTGAAAAATCCCGAATGCACCAACTCTCATTACAAACTGAGGGACTGGGAGGGATGGGGGTGGAGGGATGGGAGAGCCTGGTGGTGGGTACTGGGGACGCCTAAAGCGTGGAGCACTGGGTGTGGGGAATGGGGAATGAATCTTGGAACACTGGAAAAAAATTTTTATTAACAATAAAAAAATAAGCAAACAAACAACAAACAAACAAACAAAAAACATATGGGAATTAGGGACATCAAATTCCAACATAGTTGAAAATTCATGTATAAATTTTGACTCCCCCAAAATTTGACTAATAGCCTACTCTTGAGTGGAAACCTTCCTGATGACATCAACAGTTAACACATTTTGTACATTATATGTATTATATACTATAAACTGTATTCTTACAAGAAAGTAAACTAGTGAAAAGAAAATGTTATTAAAATCATAAGGAAGCGGGCACCTGGGTAGCTCAGTGGGTTATAGCCTCTGCCTTCGGCTCAGGTCATGATCTCAGGGTCCTGGGATTGAGGCCCTCATGGGGCTCTCTGCTCTGTGCGGAGCCTGTTTCCTCCTCTCTCTGCCTTCTTCTCTGCCTGCTTGTGATCTCTCTCTCTCTCTCTGTCAAATAAATAAATAAAATCTTTAAAAAAAATCATAAGGAAGAAAAAATACATTCACAGTGTTATACTGTAAAAAAAAAATCCACACATGGGGTGCTTGGGTGGCTCAGTCAGTTAAGCATCTGCCTTCAACTCAGGTCATGATCCCAGTGTCCTGGAATCAAGTCCCATTTTGGGCTCCCTGCTCAGCCAGGAGTCTGCTTCTCACTCTGCCCTTGTGCCACTCATTCTTTCAATCTCTCTCTCTCTCTTTCTCCCCCTCCCTCCCTCCCTCCCTCTCAAATAAATAAAATATTTTTTAAAAATTCACATATAAGTGCACCCATGAGTTCAAACTCATGTTGTTCAAGGGTTAACAGTACTTGCTATTACTTCTTCATTCCCTCTTTCTTTCTATCTTTCTCTTTCTCAAAATCTCTTTCTCCTTTCTCTGCTGTTCTTTCTGTCCCATCTTTCTATCCAGCATTCACTGAGAACTGGCAGGCCCTGTGCTGGGCTCTGGGCCCAGAGTTGAATAAAGCTGAGACCCTGCCTACAAGGAGCTAAAAATCTCATGCAGGAGACAAATATAGAAATCATTTCAAAACATGACCACTACTGACAAGGCAGAGACAGGCACAGCCGGGAGAGTGAGTGATGGGTAGTGGGTGGGGTAGCCATGGTACGTTTCCTGGAGGAGGCACAAGTATATGAGTCTTCAAAGATAAGTAGGCAGTGGAAGGGCCAAGGAAGGCATCTGAGTTGAGGGGACAGCATTAGTGAACACAGAAGGGGTGGAGGTGCAGGCAGGTATGAGGTCCCAGAGACCAGTCAAGCCAGTGTTTCCCAAACTGTGTTCTGCTGAATACAATGTCCTGTGGAAAAAAAATGGTAGGGAAGAGGGTTTTGGTGAGCCTTGGTACACATTATCATAGTACAGGTGACGATCTGTTCCGCAATAAAGATACCTGCTTTACTTTATTGAACTCAGCATCCTCTTAACTTATTTACCTTTGGAGCCCCTTTTGTCACAAGATCCCAGTGATCATCCAAGGCCACAGAGTTTAAGAAATGGAAATGCTGCCACAGACATTTGTGAAAGAGCAGAAGGTTTCAGTCTGGAAGTGATGAGACTGAGTATATTTTAGAAGGCTCACTCTCGACACTAAGTGGGTCATGGACTGGAGAGGAAGAGAAGAACTGCAGGGAGATCAGAAGAGACCACTGCAATCACCCAGGCAAAAGAACTGAGAGTCCCATCCACAGCAAGGGTGCAGCAGTGATGACAGATAGCACTGAAGCCTGTATCACCTTCGAATTGGGCTCAGTCCATGTGCCCTGAAAGTTGTCCACAGACCACTACTGAATGCCCTCAGTCAGCCTAGTCTCACTGAAAGTCTGTCTGCACTCTCCACACCCAGCCCTCTTCACCTTCCCAGCCCCAACTCCTCCAGACTGCCAAGGATATCAGTGTGCTTACTCTTATGAAGGCTGGGTTCCAGGCCTCTTTCCACCTTAAAACCTTAAAAGGCTGAGATCTCACATGGCTCATACTCCTCAGTTCCATTTCTCCCTACTGCGGTTTACAGCTTGAGCAGAACTGGCACCAAGTTCCCATCTCTTTTATGAAGCATTTTAAGACTTGCCAATGGAGGAATATTCTTGGGAAGGTGTGCTGGACTGGTGGAAGCAATGAAAGAGTGAGGAAAGGGGTGCAAATAGTCTCTTTTTGCCCCATGATCAGCCTTACTTCCTCACCCCAGCCAAATGCAAATTCAAGATCACAGACGGAAACACTCTGACAGACTGTTTTGTTTTTTTTTTTAAGATTTTATTTATTTATTTGACAGAGAGAAATACAGCGAGAGAGGGAACACAAGCAGAGGGACTGAGAGAGGGAGAAGCAGGCTTCCCTCTGAGCAGGGAGCCCGATGTGGGGCTAGATCCCGGGTCTCCAGGATCATGACCTGAGCCGAAAGCAGTCACTTAACCAACTGAGCCACTCAGGCGCCCCGTGACCTTTGCCTACACGGACACACACTATGTACACCAAACAAGGCCCCCAGGCCTACAGGTACTTGGGCTGCCCCAAGTGTTTATAAAAGGAAACATGTAGCCAGTAACCCTTATTTACTCACACAAAGGCACTCTCCCTCTCTCTCTCTCTCTCTCTCTCTCTCTCTCTCTCTCACACACACACACACACACATACACACACACACACACACACATACACACACACAAACATACACATGGGTACATGACATTTTGACCTGGTTGCTTTGATGCATCCATTTGGATACCAGGAACATTTTGTTCTGACTGCTTTAATGTAGTGGATTTGATATAAAGGTCTTTTGAAAAGGCCTAAAATTAAACCAGTAAACTTTCAGCTTAAAAAAAAGGATTATTATTATCAAGTCCTATTTGAAAAGTACATCTCAAGTTAGATCCTGCAATTTGGTAATGAGGGTGAATAATTCATTTAAATTGTAGTTTAAAGGTTAAAAAATGAGTGTAGTAAAAATAACTATAACATAATAATCTGTTACTAGTTACACAATATAAAAACATGTAACTTTTACCAGCAATTACCAAAAATGTGAGGGGAAAAGGAGTAAAAGTGTAAAGTTAGAAGTTCTATTAAAGTTAAGTTGTTATCAGCTTAAAATAGGGTATTATGATTTTAAGATATTTCATGTAAGCCTCATGGTAACCACAAGGGGGAAAACCTACAGAAATTACACAAAAGAATATGATAAGGAAGTCAAAGCATACAAACACGAAAAGACATCAATACATGAAAAAAGACAGGATAACCTTCAATTGAAAGACATACGATGGCTGAATAGATTTTTTAAAGAGCTAAGGAGGTGTTGCCAAGAGAGACTCACTTTTGCCTTAAAGACACACAGGACAGAGTGAAGGGATGAGAAAAGCCATTTCAAGGAAATGGGAACAACGACAACAAAATCAAAACAGAGGTAGATATATCAGAAGAAATGGATTTTAAAAATAATAAAAAGAGGAAAGAAGGTCATTTCTGTAATAAAAAAGAATTAATACATCAAGAACATAAAACAGTTATAAATATTTATGAACCCAATATTGGAGCACCTAAATATATAAAGCAAAAACTAACAGAGCTAAAAGGAGGAATAAACCTAAAGCAATAATAGTAGGAGACTTTAATACTACACTCCCAACAATGGATTGATCATCCAGACAAAGAATTAATAAGGGAATAGTGGATTTGTATACATTATAAATCATATGGGTCTAACAGATCTATACAAAATATACTATACCGAAACAGCAGAATACACATTATTCTCAAGTGCACATGGGAAATTATCTTTGATAGACTGTACATTAGGCCACAAAACAAACAAGTCTCAGTAAACTCAAAAAGATAGGAATCATACCAAGTATCTTTTCTGAAAACAATGGCAAGAACTAGAAAACAATAACAACAGGAAAACTAGAAAATTTATGAACACATGAAAATTAAACAACATTCCTCTGAACAACCATTGATAAAAAATTAATTAAAAGGGAAGTAAAAAAAGTTTCCTGAAACAAATGAAAATGGAGATACAGCATACCAGAAATTATGGGATGGAGCAAAAGCGTTCCAAGTGGGAAGTTAAGAGCATCAACACCTACATTAAGAAGCAAGAAAGAACCCCCCAAAACAACCTAACTTATCTGTTAAGGAACTCAAAAAAGAACAAATTGAGCCCAAAGTTAAGAGAAGAAGGAAAAGAATAAAGCTTAAGGTAGAAATAAAAAAAGTAGAGAATAAAAAAACAATACAGAAGATTAAACAAGTTAAGAGCTGGTTATTTGAATGGATAAACAAAATTGGCAAACCCTTAGCTAAACTAAACAAGGAAAAAAGAGAGAAAATACAAATAAAAAAATCATAAATGAAAAAGGACACATTGACAGGCAAGAAGCAACAAACGGAGAAGTTGTGGAGAAAGAGAAACGCTCTTACACTGTTGGTGGGAATACAAATTGGTATAGGCACTCTGGAAAACAGTGTGGGGATTCCTCAAAAAGTTAAAAATAAATTGCTATGACTTAGCAATTGCACTACTGGGTATTTACCCCAAAGATACAGATGTAGTGAAAAGAAGAGCCACATGCACCTCAATGTTCATAGCAGCATTGTCCACAATAGCCAAACTGTGGAAGGAGCTGGAATGCCCTTCAACAGATGAATGGATAAAGAAGATGTGGTCCATATATACAATGGAATATTACTCAGCCATCAGTAAGGGTGAATACGCAACATTTGCATCAACATGGATGAAACTGGAGGAGATTATGCTAAGTGAAAAAGGTGGACCAGAGAAAAAACAATTATCATATGGTTTCACTTATTTGTAGAGCACAAGAAATAGCATGGAGGACATTAGGAGAAGGAAAGAAAAATGAAGGAGATAATCAGAAGGGGAGACAAACCATGAAAGACTATGGACTCCAGAAAACAAACTGAGGTTTCTAGAATGGAGGGGGGTAGGGGGATGGGTAAGCCTGATGATGGGTACTAAGGAGGGCATGTATTGCATGGAGCACTGGGTGATATATAAAAACAGTGAATCATGGAACACAACAACAAAAACTAATGATATACTGTAGGGTGACTAACATAACAATAATAAAAAAAGGGACACATTATAACTGATACCACAGAAATACAGTGGAAAATAAGAGAATACTATGGACAAACATATGTCAACAAACTGGAAAACCTAGAAGAAATGAAAAAAAATTCTTAGGAACATAAACTTACCAATACTGAATCAGGAAGAAATAGAAAATCTGAATAAGCCAACTACTAGTAGGGAGATTGAATCAGTAATAAAAAAATCTGCCAAAGGGGAGGAGCAAGATGGTGGAGGAGTAGGAGACCTAGGTATCATCAGGTCCCAGGAGTTCAGCTAGATGGTTATCAAACCAGTTGGAACACCTACAGAATCAACAGGGGATCAAAAATAGTGGCAATTCTAGGAGCAGAAAGGTGACCACCTTTTGGAAGGTAGGACATGCAGAGAAGTGAATCCGAGGCAACATTTGGGAAGACAGACCTCAAAGGGAGAGGCTGGCTCCTGGCCAGCAGTAGTGCAGTGGAGCACAAAATCAGAACCTTTAGAAGTTTGCTCCACTGAGGAATGTCACTCCAGAGGCAAAGCGGGGGGTGGGGCCCTCACTGGGACAGTGTGGTCTCAGGACCTGTGGGGTCACAGAAAGACCTGGGGTACATGAGTGTGACAGAGCTCCCAGGTATCAGAGTGGGGAAGCTGGCTGCAGACAGAGAACCTAGGAGTGGGCTCTCAGCTGAGGATTACCTTAAACCATGATCCGAGTTGCAGTAGGGCCGCTGCTCTTTGAGCAGCGACCCCACAAGTGGCAGATCTGGTGAGACACCCTCCTTCCTCTGGAAAAAAAATTTAAGTAACAATAAAAAAATAAAAACAAACAAACATTCTTTTTTAACTTTCATTCTTATAGTCATATTTTATCACTTCATTGTGTTTAAGCTTATTTTTTGTATACATATAGGTTTTTCGTTCTTTAAAATTTTGATATACAGTTTCTTCTAATAGATCAAAATATACCCTAAATCGAGTATGTGCCTTTGTTCTAGTCTCCAGAATCATCACATTCGTTTCTCTTTTTCCAACCAATTTCATATCTTATCAATTCGTTTTTAGAATCTTTTTAAAATTTTCTTATTTTATTTATTTATTTATTTATTTATTTTTTAATTGTTACTAAAATTTTTTTCCCAGAGTTCCAAGATTCATTCCCCATTCCCCACACCCAGTACTCCACGCTTTAGGCGTCCCCAGTACCCACCACCAGGCTCTCCCATCCCTCCACCCCCATCCCTCCTAGTCCCTCAGTTTGTTTCTGTGTCCCAAGACTCTGTTGTTTCGTTTCCCTCCCTGGATTACCCTACTTCCCATTTACTTTCCTTCTCTCACTGTCCTCCAGGTTACCCCTCAGGCACCGCAAGTAAGTGAAACCATGTGATACTTGACTTTCTCTACTTGGCATATTTCACTCAGCATAATCTCTTCCAGTCCAGTCCATGTTGCTACAAAAGTTGGATATTCATCCTTTCTGATGGAGGCATAGTATTCCATTGTACATATGTACCACATCTTCTTTATCGATTCATCTGTTGATGGGAACCTTGGCTCTTTCCACAGTTTGGCGATTGTGGCCATTGCTGCGATGAATATTGGGGTGCATACGGCCCTTCTTTTCACTACATCTGTATCCTTGGGATAAATGCCCAGTAGTGCAATGGCAGGGTCATAGGGTAGCTCTATTTTCAAATTTTTAAGGAATCTCCACACTGTTTTCCAAAGAGGCTGCACCAGTTTACATTCCCACCAACAGTGTAAGAGGGTTCCCCTTTCCCTGAAGCCTCTCCAACACTTGTTGTTTCCTGTCTTGTTAATTTTGCCCATTCTGACTGGTGTAAGGTGGTATCTCAGTGTGGTTTTGATTTGAATTTCCCTGATAGCTAGTGACGCTGAACATTTTTTCATGTGTCTGTTAGCCGTTTGTATATCTTCTACAGAGAAGTGCCTCTTCATGTTTCTTGCCCATTTTTTGATGTGTTCATCTTCTTTTTGGGTGTTGAGTTTGAGGAGTTCTTTATAGATCTTGGATACCAGCTCTTTGCCTGTAGTGTCATTTGCAAATATCTTCTCCCATTCTGTGGGTTGCCTCTTTGTTTTGTTGATTGTTTCCTTTGCTGTACAGAAGCTTTTTATTTTGATGAAGTCCCAGAAGTTCATTTTCACTTTTGTCTCCTTTGCCTTTGGAGACGTGTCTTGAAAGAAGTTGCTGTGGCCGATGTCAAAGAGGTTCCTGCCTATGTTCTCTTCCAGGATTTGGATGGATTCCTGCCTGACATTGAGGTCTTTCATCCATTTCGAGTTTGCCTTTGTGTGTGGTGCAAGAGAATGGTCTAGTTTCATTCTTCTATATGTAGCTGTCCAATTTTCCCAGCACCATTTATTGAAGAGACTGTCTTTTTTCCACTGGATATTTTTTCCTGCTTTGTCAAAGATGATTTGACCATAGATTTGTGGGTCCATATGTGGGTTCTCGACTCTGTTCCATTGGTCTATTTCTCTGTTTTTGTGCCAGTACCATGCTGTCCTGGTAATCACAGCTTTGTAATAAAGCCTGAAGTCAGGTAATGAGATGCCCCCAGCTTTGCTTTTGTTCCTCAGCAATTCCTTAGCGATTCGGGGTCTTTTGTGGTTCCATATCAATTTTAGGATTGTTTGTTCTAACGTTTTGAAGAATGTTGGTGGAATTTTGATCGGAATGGCTTTGAAAGTATAGATTGCTCTGGGCAGTATAGACATTTTGACAATGTTTATTCTTCCGATCCATGAGCATGGAATGCTCTTCCATCTTTTTGTGTCTTCTTCAATTTCTTTCATGAGTATTCTGTAGTTCCTCGAGTACAGATCCTTGACATCTTTGGTTAGGTTTATTCCTAAGTATCTTATGGTTTTTGGGCTATAGTAAATGGAATCGATTCTCTGATTTCCCTTTCTATTTTTTTGTTGTTAGTGTATAAGAATGCAACTGATTTCTGCGCACTGATTTTGTATCCTGCCACATTACCAAATTGTTGTATGAGATCTAGTAGTTTGAGGGTAGAGTCTTTTGGGTTTTCCACATATAGTATCATGTCATCTGCAAAGAGAGAGAGTTTGACTTCCTCTTTGCCAAGCTGGATACCTTTTATTTCTTT
Source organism: Spilogale gracilis (assembly GCA_004023965.1). Classification (NCBI taxonomy): domain Eukaryota; kingdom Metazoa; phylum Chordata; class Mammalia; order Carnivora; family Mephitidae; genus Spilogale; species Spilogale gracilis. The sequence continues at coordinate 28,969 of PITA01023026.1, forward strand.
CTGTTGTCTGATTGCTGTTGCTAGGACTTCTAACACTATGTTGAATAGTAGTGGTGAGAGTGGGCATCCTTGCCTTGTTCCTGATCTCAGAGGAAAGGC